>APFE030509196.1:4285-28239 GCA_000404065.3 Pinus taeda | reverse complement strand
GGTATCAGAGCTACAACAACCTCTAGAAGCATATAGAAGTTCTCTGGAGGAAGGAGCACATTTTGCAAGAGAGGACTCAGCCGTAGAAGGATGAGGCCCTCCAAATTTCTTAGGAATTGGATGAAAGGCTCAAGGAGTTAAAGGAAAGGGATAAAAAAGTATTGCAGAAGATTTTTTGTCCAACTACAGAGGAATTGCTATAGGAGGTGCACCGAGAGGAGAAACAAATAGAAGAAATATTCTAGCAGTATAATGCAGTCTACATTGGCATTGTAGCAAAAATCAAGGGCACCGCAGCTGAGTGACTCGGGACAAGTCACATGTGAGTGTTGGGGGCTTGTTGGGTGCAACCCAACTTGTTCTAGTTGCGGTCAAAGACTTCACATGTTGAGGAGTGGAGTGCATGGAGTTTGCAAATTTCTATTCATCGTTTAGTGTCTATGGGTTTGGGGTGGGTCGAATCCCCTTATTTTGTAATAGGTATTGGGTGTTAGTTCAATGTTTTGTTGGATCCATGGTACGTGGACAATAGTCTTGTAGTAATTGAATCTATATAAGCAGATGTAATACTTTGATGAGGATAAGAAGTCATATATTGATCATATTTTTCTATCTTTAGTTTATATTTTTGGGCCTGAGGGGAAGGATTCGTAGTTAAGTGTACAAAGGCCTTGGATGTGTCTGCAGATGAGTGCGCAAACCACCTACAGCTAGGTGCACAGGTTGAGAAGTTGTATGTATTGAAATATCCATCTTAATAAAGAAGAAGAATTTTTGGCAAAATCTTGTGTATCTGAGTTCATTATCGGTGTTTATGCATACTGTTATGCATGCTTTTTATTGAATTATGAAGAATAATACATGTGATATTCTTCTCTGATATGTTTATGCAATAAGTACAAATTTTTGAAGTAAAGCATTAGGGTGAAGTATTTTGCGAAGTTATAGTTGAGCGTAAAACATAAGTAAACACATGGATGCCACAACGCAGAATCCCTTTAGCTACAGAAACCTGGTTCTACAACCTCCCATAACCGCTTCGGGTGAGACTACGATATGATCGCAAGTTGTTTCTGAAAGGGCTAGTGGTTGATGGTTTGTTTGGTGTGCAGTGCACTCTGAACCTGGATCAAGCCCCCTTAAGCCAACAGTAATGATGGGAAATCTCTTGTAGCATGTGATTTTGCACAAAGGACACAAATTTCAACATTCTCTTTCTTCTTATTTGCAGTCTTAACCTATCTATTTGTTTACTTAGATTGCTAAGAATGCTTGTTTTAAGTTATCTATGAAATTACCAAGTTTAGCTTGACTTACCGATCTCGATCCTAGTTTACTTTTGCTCTTCCTCTTGATACGTGCTTACATGTTTCCCAAATTTCTTGAAATGATAATTGAGATACATCCCATTTAAGGATTAGATTAAGGAGATCAATCCACTCATCTCTAATTGTTATAATTAAGAAGGTTTTCAGTGTGTCAAATCCTAAATTATGCAATTTTCCCCTATTCACATTATACACAAATATTTTTATAAGATCCTTAAGACTCATCTTATTTTTAGTTCATTTTAAATATTTCCTCTTTATGTTGTATACAATAATATTTCTATTCCAAAAAGAGTTTTCTAATACCATCCCATGATCTTATAGAATTAGTACCTAGTCCCATAAACGATTTAAGACCTCTATCCTTCAATGCTGGGGGAAACAATTTCAATTTTTGAGCGTTTAATAAGTAATTATAAGATCTAAAAAGTATTTCAAATTCAAAAAGAAAGGTTTTTGGTTCTTTTTATCTCATACCATGGAAGTTGGGAAGAACAGATGGAGGGATGTTCTTCATATTAATGTTTATACCAATATCCTAAATGGGAAATCAAAAAGGATCTTCCTCATTGTTATCATTTTCATCCATTTATTCTACCTTCTCCATCAAATATTCTTCATCAAATTACAAAAATGGATGGTAATGTGGTTCTTACTGCATCACATGATCTAGTGGGGGTTTTGTGAAAATTCCTTGAATGCAACAATTAGAGATTATCTTCTAACTGTTAGAAATGTATTTGTCTTCTGAATTATTATTCAAAAAACAATGATAAATTCACTAATTCATTCTTCACAATAAAAAATATGCCATGAAAATATAGAAAACGAAACTGAGAAATAGATGCACAAACATAAAAAAAAAATTGACATTCGTTATTTTTGGACAATCGTCCATAGAAAAACCATGAAGGGAAAACTAGTGCAACAAATGGACATTTTAATATTATGCATAAATTTAAGAGAAATATTACAACTAGTTTCCTAACTCGCAAACCTCTAGAAAATACTAATCTCAATTGGAAAAATAAACTAGAGGTCCAAGATCTCCTTCTGTAACTCGATATGGCACTCTTCTGGCAATTCACGCTCTCTCGGGCTATTCACACTACCTCTAGGAAGTTTTCACTACTACTTAAGATAAATTCATAAAACCCCAAAAATGCCTCCAAGTGAGACATCTAGCCTCCCTCTACCTTCGGGACCTTAATTTGGAAATTCGAAACTGAAATGAGCTCTTCCAACAACTGGCATAAGGTGAATTGACTATTTGGCGTTGTTGTATTCGGCCTCATCTACAGATAATTCAACCTCCCTCTTTCCTATTTCTAGGACACTCAAGAATACTAAGGAAATATTCCTCCAGAATCTCTGCTCCCAAATCTATGTTGCTCCCTCTCTTTGATGTTTTCCCTAGCTTCAACTATGCCCTTGCTAAATGTTGAAAACTAGGTAAATCAAACTGCTCAAAATCACTTGATGTCACTTCTCCAAGCCCTTGAATTGATCTTATAATATTTTGTTGGAAAAGCAACGACCAAGATATAATCCCAATCAATGGATTAGATCACTTTGATTCCATAAATAGAAGTCTCTAGAAAAAAATCAAATTACCTTAATAAATTAAATTAAATTAACCAACTTCCCTAAGTTAGACTTTAGAAATAATCATCAAATTATCAGCTAATTAATTTAATTAAGACATTCCTGAGTCTTATCTTGTGAAACCTTTTCTAGGTTTTGGAGATATTTTGTTCCTTAGCCTCTTAGAAATTATAGAGACTAGAACATCTGCTTTTTGCTTCCATAAACTAATACTCCCTCTTAGCAAGGAATATGTTCTCCACTATACCCATTTGTTCTTTGAAGTAGTTGAACTTTTCCCTCCCTAGGGCCTTCATGAGTATATCAACTACCTATTGTTCTACGGGAACATGTTGTAACCAAACTAATCCACGTTGCTGGTGTCTAACATCTGTGATACCTCCTTTCTTCACATCTTCAAGCTGAATTAACTCCCTATCATTGGAAATCACTGTGAAGAAAACATTCTAGCAGTCACTATCCACCATGCTACTACACATACTTTGATTATATTTCTAACTCTATAGTTGAACCGATCTGATCTCACACTGTTGATACCCCTGCTACTACTGTCACTACACTTTTGTTGCAACCACTACAATGGTGAGTCTCAATATCCCTCTAAATAAGTTTGGAAAATATCCAAGTTGGAAACTATCTCGTGGAGTCTCTCTTTGGATGGAACTGTGCCTTCTACCTACAACTAACCAATTAACACTACCACCCTAATCACATGAATTTCTTGCAAATTGCACTTGAAACTGGAAACTTGATCTATCTTCTGAACTTCAAGATTCTAGCTTCCATAGGGTTTCTCCTTCTAAGTATTAAACTCTCACTGATCTGTTGAACTACTGTATTTTGGCGCTGCAACTGTCTCATGAGTGTTTAAATCCAAATAGATTTGTAGTATCTTCTTAGCATCTGAATGAAACTAACCAAATTTGCAACTACCTCTCGAACATCTAACTGCAACTAGCTCTCCATTATCTCTCGATTATATGACTGCACCTTGTTGACATCTTAATCCTCCTGCTACATATTACTTTAGGCTCTCGTAGCAAAGGTATTGATCCATGTGAAGAATATACAACAACTGGATTTGATCTACTGATCAAGACTTCCATGGCTAGATCAAGACCTCCTTGCTGTTCCTTCCTCATACCCTGCCCGATGTGGCATACTGAAATATCATACTCCTCCTCCATCTGAGGATAATGCTGCAAACATCACAAAGTCATCTTCCAACCTAGAGGACAAGTCATAAATCTTTGCCAAAGTTGTTGTCTTATTTCCCTACTTGTCCTTCTTCCTCTTCGAACACTAGTTGACATAGTGAAAAGGCTCACCACATCCAAAGCACTTGACCTTCGACATGTCCTTCTTCTTCTGAACTCATTTTGAACCTTGTCCTTGACTAGGACCTTTCTTTGTTTTTCCTTTCCCTATAAGAGTTATGTTTTCCCCTTCTTTGCCTTTGGTCCCTTGCCACTAATGCAGATGGTATCATATTTGAGACTGAGTCTCAGCTTCTCCTGATTGAAGTCACCCCATAGGTGCTCCCCACTAGGAATTTTGTATTTCCCATAAATTACTTCGACAAATGTATGCCACTCCTTGGTAAACCTATTGAGCGTTGTGCGCAGAGTCACTATCTGATGACTTCTCTCAAGAACTACAATTTCATATATGACACCCTAAATCCAGGTGAGATAGGGTGTAACACTATTTCCCTTTTGCATCTTGACAATCCTTTGCTTCTCTTTCAGAATCATTTTCCAATTCTTAGACGAACCCTGGTACAACTTCATGACGACATCCCACATGTCCTTTGTTGTGTTCTTCTTTACGATATGCAGGATATTATGATCTTGAACTCAATCGATAACCATCCTCATAGCTTTGGCCATATCCTTCTTGTAATCATGGTACTTGATAGGATCTTTTGGTTCAGCAACAACTATTGTCATGAACTCCTTCAGACCGTGCTTATCCAGAAGGAATTGTATCTTGGCCTTCCAAATGCCAAAGTTGGAGACTTCATCTAGCTTGTCTTGATCACTGAGTCTTGCTACAACCATCTCCTCTGAAAAATACAAAAATCAAATAAACTGGAGAAATTTACCTCTCTCCTACTAGAAAATTGATCTAAAAAACTAACTCAAATCCCTACTGCAAACTCACACCCCTTTGCAACTAGCACTAGATCTCGTACCTTTCACTAGATCCCACAACTCACACTTCTCACTAAGAAATGCTAGTGAAAATTCATACCGGTGAATAGTTTTCCTTCCTTTGTCTCTAAAGGTATTTGCACCTCCTCCAACAAATGGATCCCATGACTGGAAATGAAATTACTGTTTCAAATCCGTGAAATGGGTAATCTAGATATTTGATCTGCTTGTTTTAGCCATCTTTTCATAGATAAATTGGCCTTTCTCAAACTTTGAGAATACTGGAGAAATAAAGAAAACTTGGTCGAAACCATTCACATGAGGGTGTGCCTTCTCTTCCTTGCCTTGCATTGATATGCCACTGCAAAGCCCTTGCCGTAAAATCATTGTCCTAGATACGCTTTGTGAATTAACTGATATGGTCATTAGAAGCCCCTTTTTGACAATCCTACTGCCTACTAGTATTGATCCTGAGAGAAATCAAACTTTTCCACTGACCTGGACTGGAAATCAAATTTTTGCCTCCAGCAATTCACACTGTCTGGTTGGCTTGTGTAGATCGGTAATTTGTGCTTCATATCTCCCTCTAAATCTATACAAATCTCGCTTCCTTTCACCTAGAGTCTCTAATATGATCTTTGTCGCTCTGATACCATGTCAAAATTCCTTGAATGAAACAACTGGAGATTCTCCTAATTGTTAATAGTTTATTTTTCTTATGAATTAGTATTCAATAAACAATGATAAATTCATTGATGCATTCTTCAGAATAAAAAACACACTGTGGAAATATAAAATACAGAAATAAAAAATAGATGCACACACACAAAAATTGACACTGCTATTTTTAGACAATTATCCCTGGAAAAGACCCAAAGGGAAAACTAGTGCAAAAAATGAGGGCTTTATTATTGTGCAATAATTTTAGAGAAATATTACAAATGGTTGCCTAACTAGAAAACCTCCGGAAAATACGGATCTCGACTGGAAAAATAATCTGGAGATCTGAGATCTCCTTTTGCAACTGAATCTGGCACTACTTCTCAAGATAAATTTGTACATCCCCAAAAATTCCTCCAGCTGAGACATCTAACCTCCCTCTTCCTCTGAAATAGACTTTCTCTTCCTCCGGGACCTTGATTCAAAAAATTAAAATTAAAACGAGCTCTTTCGGCGACTCTCACAGGATGTATTCACTAATTCACACCACTGCATTTGGCCTCCTTTGTAGATAATTCAACCTCCCTCTTTCTCGTCTCATGGACACTAGAAAATATTGAGGAAATATTCCTCTGAAATCTCTATTTCCCCTTCTCTCCAATTCTTTCCCTTGCTTCAACTACACCCTTGTTGATGTTGCAAACTGGGTAACTCAAACTACTCAAACTCACTCGATATCACTTCTCCAAGTTGCCGCCTTGCTCTTATAATATTTTGTTGGAAAACCAATGACTAAGATCTAATCCTGATCAATGGCTTAGATCACTTTAAGTCCATCAATATAAGTCTCTAGAGAAAAATCAAATTACCTTAATTAATTAACTTTAATTGACCAACTTCCCTAAGTTAGACTTAGGAAATAATTTAATTATTAGCTAATTAATTTAATTAAGGCATTTCTGAGTCTTATCTCGCGAAACCCTTCCTGGATTTTGGATATCTCATGTTCCTTAGCCTCTTAAACATCATAGATACTAGTACAATTGTCTCATACTACCATAAAAAAATAGGTTTGTGGTTTGTGAGTTCTTGTTTTATCTCTAACTGTCAGGCATATAAGATATTTTTGTTTTTTTTTGCTTTGGTATTTATTTTTTGAATGAGAATGCTAATGCAATGTAGTTTTGTGTTTTTGAAATTAATAATGCCTAATGCATAGTTTTTGTTTTTATAGAAAATAAAAAAGTGGATCAATTAGGGAAGAAAACAATGCATACTTTGACACCTCCCCAACAACAACGCCAAAAAGTGATGGCCCTCAATATTACAACAAAAATGTTAAAACTCTTGGTCTTGACTGTAATTATCAACTCAAGGTTCATGAAAATTTAAGAGGGGTCAACACTATGTATGTCGCATGTAACGTATTCTTCTCTTGTTGATCTGATGTAGGTGAAAAAGAAATTGAGGATAAATTAGGTTACTTAGAGACCACTTCTACTATCCATGCTACAGGAAATACTCGAAAATTGCAAAAAAAAAATAAAGGGCAACAAGTAAACGTACTGTAATTGTAGGAAAGCAAAGAACAACAAGTAAATGTATTCTAATTTTAGAAAGGGAAGAAAATAAATTCAATCAAGTTGGGACAAAATCAAATCTATTTTACTGTGCATTGAAAATACTCCTGCAACCGAAAGAAGACATTCAAACACTAAACCCTAATTTGCATAAAATAAAGACAGTTTTACTACAACTATTAGGTCAAGACTTCTAGGGGGTATTTGAAATTCCAAATTCCATCCTCATGGCTTGATGTATGTTGAAATATGCTAAGGAAGGATGAGCAAGCTTTAGGTGCAAATTTGGAGGTGTTTTGATGCAATCAATGCACTATTACAGAAGCCCATGTTTTGCTACAGGAGATAGTCGAGAGAAGTTTTATGCATTCTATTTATGGTTTGAGAGATGAATAAGGTAAAGGAGGGATAATGAGAGGCCAAGAAGGCCTTCCTGAGTCCTTATGCCTATGATGAATCGGTATATTCCTCAAAAGAGTAAATTTGTAAGTTCATGTAAGTATGCAAAACAAGAATTTATTACTAATTGATGCGACATAATTATGTGATAGCAAGTAAGGAGACAGTAATATAAGCAAGTTAAATGCATCGAAAAACATGCTAACTATATGAAAAAATTGTTGTTAAACTTAAATTAAAATGCATAAAGAGACTGATAAACAAATTAACTTATCAACCTGCAGAAAACAAAATTTGAAAGTGATACAACATAAATGACTAGCTGAACTAAGCATGGAAAATAAGAGTACAAAGAGGGGGCCTGAGCACTTGGGTTGGGCCTTAACCCAAGGAAACTTAGGTCCATGAATAAAGAACAATCTAGGAACAAAAATTCTTCTCATTGATCATAAAATCTGCTCTTACATAAGAGATTACAAAACTGAAGTGTTAGGCAAAAGCCTTCACTAACTACTGGTGATTCTAGCTACAAAAAATCTCCCTAATGGGCAACTCAAACCCCTTATTTATACAAAAGTAGTTGAGTGAAAACCTCCTTGAAGAGAGAGTTGCTTCCCTCCAAAAACCCTAAAAAATAGAATTTGGTTCCCAAATGACCTCACAACTACAGGGAGGCATAGTAATTTCTCTAAGCCAACCAGGTTTTGGTTATCCTTCAATAGGGGACACGTCCCATATTTTTCTCTTGACTAGATTCTATGTGCTATGTAATAAATACTCTCAATATTATGCACAATAAACACATTAGGGACACAAGATATGCTAACAATCTCTAACCTTCCTAAAACCTGATTAAAGTTGAGAAATACATTATTAAGTGCCAAAGGAGGGATTAAAAGTGCCTAAGAAAGGTTAGACGAGCCTTAATTTGTATCTAATTAGGAGGCCCATCAATCTCTTCTCACCTCCTTTGTTGGAATTTTGTCAGCTACAACTACTGAAATAGATCTCTCTCCTAATTCACCAACATGCCAAAACCTTCTTTTGCTACTGAATATTCCACTCTAAAAATCTATCATCCTCTTCTACCATGTACTTTCTTCCCTTGTTTCCTTCTTTCACATTGTCAACTCTATAACATCTCGACATGCCATCTCACTATGACTTTAGAATTGTCAATTATTCATCCACTCTCTACCTTCTTCTTTCTCTACATCCTAGGCCCTATCCCCTTAGGCCATTCCCTGGTCATCCCCTAGCTCGCCTATTGCGCATAAGGGGTTTAGCTGCTCATAGTATCTGATTTTATCTTTATGACTCACTTATTGTTGAAATTCACATAAATTATAGATTTTTTTATCATGGTAATTACTTGTGGCTGATATGCATTCTTTTCTCAGTATTTACTTGTTTAGTTATGTCATCAAGAAATTATATATTAGAAAATATAGAGAACATAATGCACTAGAGACACCAAAAATTAGGCTCCAAGCTAGGGAAAAACCCCATAAGGGGGAAAACCCAACAACAATCCTTCTCTTATAGAGTCATATCAAAATGAGATATCCAAAACCATGACCAAGACCAGAACTTCCACCAAAAACACAAAGTCCAACCCTCCTCCAAGTCACCTCCACATGCAAAGTCAACATAGGTTAAACTGGTCACTTTCCTGAAATTTTGGCCCCTGAAATTTCGGGCCTGCAACAAGCTTTGAAATTCGACCTTCTCTCACTGAAATTATTCCATATGTGCGAGCTCTTTCTTTCCTTCTTCTTGATCTATTACTCTTTCGTTGGGTGCATAAGTTGTATATGACTATGAGCGAGTGTGTATCCCTCAAAGTGATTGAACTATCTTCTATATATACCTGTCTAAGAGGTCGAACAAGTGGCTCTTGGAGGCCCAGGTCAACTTGTTCACAAAGAGGGTCAACTTGATAATTTTTTGTGGACTTTGATTCAATAAAATTCAAAATCCTTTTTCTTACAAATGTCCAAATGGGACATGATTCAGTTCATTTCCTTTGACTCATAATAAATTCTTTCTGACTCTTTTTTACTCTGTAAGCATGAAGAACATGCTTTGACTAAAAATATATATAATAATGAATATAATAAATACATTAATCAAGTGTTTTTACATTACATTATGAAGACCTACACTAGTTACATTTTCAACACTAATCACATAAAAACATTTTAATGGAAGTTGTTAATGATTTAATATACCTTCCACATGGTCCTTTCAAAAACTTCATATCCGTTGCGCTATTTGACACTATGGATTCAACAACAATTCTACATTATATCCTTTCAGTATACTTTCAAACCAATAGTCTACTACATTATGATCTTGTTACTTACATCCTTTAATTGCTTAACTAATTTAGGAGTATATCTTTTAGGCTCAACAAGTTGCCAATCTCTATGTTCATCATTCAACCTTTGTATCCACTTTGGTAACAAATTTGGAAGCTCCACGAAGAAAACTTCATAAAATTCAGTGAAGACATACCTCTACAACAACCCTTTTTTACTAATCCATCGACCATCTATTTCACTTGCAGCAAATTCTCAACAAGTTGCTAATCTCTATGTTCATCATTCAGCCTTTGTATCCACTTTGTTAACTCATAAAATTCAGTGAAGACATACCTCTGCAACAACCTTTTTTTACTGATCCGTTGACCATCTATTTCACTTGCAATAAATTCTCGCTCTTTTTCTTCAATCCACACAATTACCTCTGTGGAATTCCCCATTCCTATCAATATTAGATCTCAATCCCGGTAATTAAATCATTTGTTAACATTAGGCAAGATCTAACTTAGGTTAATGCACAAGGTTGGGTCAACAAAACCCCACTAGCCCTTTCGACATCGCCTGCAAAATAGGTGAAGCCTCACTCGAAGTACCTATGGAGATTACCAATCATGTAGAGACGAAACAAATCAAAATTGATGCACTAACTACATTTTCAGCATCCTACAATATTTAATTCACACTCGTATACTAAACCCAGTTGGAAACACGAATAGCAACCATTATACACATCAAAGCAATAACAAAATTTAAAGGGGAATGCTGCTTTTTTATACCTAGCACAACATCATACATTATAGCATTTGGAGCACTGAAAATAAACATAACCTACTATATTAAGCAACCATAACATGAATCACAAGAATTTTAGGACAAAGCGTCCATCAACCATCTTCCATTAAAGCTTAAAGGGCATTGAGATAAGTACCATTGGACCATAGTTCGGTTCACCAGCCTAATTAACCGAGCATTACAATTAAAACATAATATCACTCTTGCAGGAGACACTCCCAACCAGTGTCCTGAATTAACAATAGAACAAACTATCTATTGCACTACTACCACTGTTTTCTTTCATTGACAGCTACATTCGAAGCAATCGATTCACTAAAACGCGCCTAATTTTACTTGGTTACCACATTTGATCTTTGCCTTGAGCAACCATCTATTTGAATCCCCGCTTCCCCCATGGTCCCAACTACTATCGATTCTTTCATTTACTTGAATATGCTTTACATGCTTCTATTGACTTGAATGTACTTTTCGTTTTTGATACAGTGCAAGCTCTTCTGTTCAGAGATAACCTTTCGATTTCTCCCCTCAAAGAGATAGCTTTTGAAAAGAAGATCGAGGAATGAAAATTACGTTTGGGATGGATATTGATTCGATGGATAGGCGAGATAAATCAGTATCCATCTCTGATTATATAGGGAAATCCATAGTGGGAATGACTGAAAATGGACATCCCAAATAAAGAGCCCTGTTTTTCCTGCCCTGTTAGCAGAGCCCTGTGAGCCCATATTACATAATCAATCTCCTTTGAGCCCTGTCGGAAAATAATCATATCAGTCTCAGTTGAAGGAATACCTATCCAGAAAATTGCTTCACCGTCAATTTACTGGTACATACACAGATTTGGCAAGCAAGACAATATGACTCCTACTTTATTGGGGCAGTGGCCAGCTAAGATGGAGCACTCCACTTAATTTCCAGGCAAATTAGGGCAGATTGAGGGTTCTGAAAGAGCTACCTCTCTATATTCACCAATTTATTCCGCAGGTATTGCGTTTGCATTACAACCTTATTGTTTGTTCCGCAGTTGGGCTTCTAGCAACAACTTTATTGGAAAGATACCAGATTTTATTGGAAACTACTGGAACCAACTTAAGGCCTTACGAGATTACTTTTGTGTGAAGCACTAATCATTTTGGGGTTTGCTCAATAGAATTGTCAGATGACGACCTGAAGTCAGATAAATATAAACATACATAGAAAAATTAGAAAGGATTTTTTGTTTCTTCGTTTCCATGTTTCTGGGAAATAATGTTTGTTTTTGATGGCAAGAAGCTTGAAGGAATTTCTCTTGAGGGGCCAATTCCCTCAAACATTTCAAATTTGACTAAATTAACAAGCCTGTGCGTATAGATATCCTTACCATTGTTTGTTTATTTTCCAAAGAAAGCAGTTACTTCTGTATGCAATTTACTCAGAACTTCAAGAGTGATGTCCTCTGTCATTTAGCAAATCATTACTTTCCAATTTTCCCGTTCTTGCTTATTGCACATTTATAAATATTGTGTCTGTTTTCAACATAATCATCATTTTTTTACTGCATTCGTGTTAAACATTTGTGCATTGGATTATATTATATTCAAATTTTTTTACTGCATTCGTGTTAAACATTTGTGCATTGGATTATATTATATTCAAATTGCTTTACCTGTATAAACTTGCTATTGTTTAAGCAGCATTGTATGTGAGATACCTCAAGGTGGCTCATTTCTTTCATTCCTACAGAGCCTGAAAAATCTGAATACATTGCGAGTGATGTACAGTTGCTTTTTATGTGTGGTACTGGTTCCATGAATGATAGAAACATTGTTTTGAAGTATATATGCTTTTTATGATGTTATTTTGATGTTTCTCTTTTGTTAATCTATGCCATAATTCATTATTTTTGACAGAGTCTTAAGGAATAATATGATCTCTGCGGAGATTCCTGAATACAATGGAGAACTGGACCAACTCCAGATGCTATAAATTAATCTCAAAAGCTTATTGGTATTCATGAAATCAGAATCTAAATAGACTGAACATTGTTTCTCATATTAAAATATGTGCTAAACAACAGTTTCTTTTATCTCAAGCTGATTAGCATCATTGAAATGTACAAGACTTAAACACATAAGAATTTGTAGCAGCAACCATATAAAGAAAACATGATACTTGATCGTCTTCCATTAAGGCCACAGGATCGTTGTGCACTTGCTTGGCAGGGACTACTGCTACCTCTAGCTGTTGTTTATAAAACATTCGATTATACTTTTAGAAAAAAATAAAAAATTGATTTTATTATAGTGATTGAAGCACTTTCATCCAACACAACAAAACAACAGAAATCTTATTTATTTACACAGTTTCCTGGGAGTTTGATGTTCTATGATCAGGAAGTAGATAGATAGGTATGATGATTAATAATTTTGGAAAATCCAACTTATATTTTGTGGTGGTCGTACATTTTGGAAACAAATTTAAAGGGGAAAATGTTATCTTCAGAGCATTGCGTCCATGCCATTTTCGGTCAATCAAAGTAACAATGGTAACCTATTTGAAAAAGTCTTGATTATAAAATTAGTTCAATTCTCAATGAACATCAAAGTTATTGAAATTTGCTATTTATTAAAAAATAGTTTATTCTAATGTACGAGAAAGTTAGTAGTCCTTGAAATTGAAAGACGACCTTCTCTTAAGCTGATATGCAGGTTATAGACAACACTTGATGCCAATTTAATTAACAGCCGATGGAAATCGAGCCAACATTTCAGTTCTTTGCGAGACCAGAGAGTCAACAGTACAACAGAAGCTAGCAAACATTTGATTTCATATCAATTTCAATTCCTTCAAATTCTATGTTTCACCCGGCACAGGCGGCAGAGTATTCAACAAAGGGCCCAATTGAATTTGGCAATACTTTCAATCTGCATTATACTGAAATATAATTGTTCTGTGTACCACCTCAAATGTGCTGATAATTTAGGTGCTTACATGGTTATTAAATAAGGGCAACCCTCCAAACAAAGAATATTAGATTTATCTGGATTCCGCAAAGAATTTGGAAGCCTCTCCAAATTGTGGCACTTTGAGAGATCGATGTCTTGCAGGTTCTTTAGATTATCAAAACAATCTGGCAGCGTCTCTAAATCGTGGCAATTTGAGAGATTGATGCGTTGGAGATTGGTCAAATTACCAAATGAGTCAGGCAGGCTCTTCAAATTATGGCACCTTGAAAAATCGATGTATTCGAGATTGCTTAAATCACCGAAGGATTCTGGCAGTTCGGTCAAACCGTGGCAATCTGATAGATTGATGTGTTGGAGCTTCTTTAGGTTACCAAAGTAATGAGGCAGACTCTTTAACTGGTGGCACCCCTGCAGAAAGATGCGTTGGAGATTCCCTAAACAACAGAAGGAATCTGGCAGGCTCCTCAGATCGTAGCAATTTGAGAGATCAATGTGTTCCAGGTTCTTTAAACTACCAAAAGAAGCTGGTAGCGTCTCCAAGTTGCGGCAGAGGGAGAGATCAATGTGTTCAAGGGTTGTTAACTTACCAAAAGAATGTGGCAGTGACTTCAATCTTGAGCACTCTTTTAACACCAAGGCCTTTAAAGATTTCAGCTCGCAAAATTCTTCTGGCAATTCTATGAGATTAACCCGTCCTATATTTGAAAACCTGCCGACGACAATCCGTTCGAGGTGCTCCAGGCGCCTTATGGACTTTGGAATATTCCTGAGCGGACCATAAATCTCTAACTCCCGCAATTCCGAAGGTGCCTGCGAAATGCTTACGGTTTCAATTATAAGAAAAATATATACATATAGATCACGGCTTTGTATTCGTTCTAGACTGTGTGGCTTGACATTCAGTTATTACCATTATTCATAGGCTAAAGTTTAAACACGCCAACATTAACACAACATTTTTTTATTTACCTGGGATTCTTCTTCCCACAATGTTTTCAATGTGCTACCGGACACTTGTAGAACCCTTAATGTCTTTATTTTCTTTAGACTCCAGGAAGGCAGGGCAGGATACGGACACTCATTCCAGCGAAGCCATTTCAGATTTGGTAACTTCACCCAGTTTATGATGTGTTCCAATATACCTTTTTCGGTATCCAGAAGTTGCAACCTCCTCAGAGCAATATCACCAAATGCATCATTGTGTTTATTATAGTCACTAAGACCCATCCTAATTCCCCGCACATTTATTCTCTTTCCATTCTGGACAAAAAATGATAGTTATTACCTTTCATTCTTGGAAAATGGTTGAAAATTTAAAATGAATTTTATTGAATAGTCTATATAGTATAAAGAATGGAATGCTATGTTTGAACACTTACAGTTCGCTGCCGCAAATCTTTAACGACATCGTCTGTCCAACGCCAAAGACGACGGGGCAGACGTCCTTCCATATCCTTAGCAATGTCTCTTCCCATATCCTGAAGGTGGTCATGCATTTGAATACCATTTTCACTGTCCACTCTCACAAGATATCTGCTTTGTAACTTGTGAAAACCCAACCAACAGTTCCAGCCTGTTCCATCCCATATTCCATCCCATATTCTCATTGCAGTATCCCTGTTATATCTTACGAAAAAACATGCAATATCTAAGAACATTTCCCTTTCCTCTTCTGCCAGTGCATCATAACTGATTTTCAGTTTTTGCTTTATTTCATCAGGAACCATATGAAGCTTATCCAATTGCTCTCTCCAGTAGTTATCACCTTTTCCACGCAGAAGTGCACCAATCACTACCAAGGATAAAGGCAATCCATCACAGACTTTTAAAAACTCATCCACAAGAGATTCAAATCCTGCACGTGGATGATCTTGGTTGAAAGAATGCCTGCAAAATAGTTCTTTCGAATGTTTTGTATTAAGGCCAGTTAGGGGATATATTAGTGAGTCTTCCACTACAGAGCTTGTGAGGACATCTCTGTCCCGAGATGTAATCAATATTAAACTATCAGAGTGGAAAACCGTGCGAACGGGCAAAAGTGCATTAACTTGGGAGATGTCATCTACATCGTCTAAAACTACTAAGGCCTTGTCAGTTGAGAGATGTTTTTTAAGTTCAGTTTTCCCTGCATCTATATTGTCTATTTTAAGATCTGATCCAATCAAGCTTTGAAGAAGTTCTTTCTGCAATGATATCAACGAAGATGTCCTCCTAATATCATGTAAAAAACAATTTCTTCTGTATTGTGATCTCTTTCCATTGAAGAATTTCTTCACCAAGGTTGTCTTTCCTACGCCCCCTAAACCAACAATTCCCACTACCTTACCTTTTGCACTATGTTGTTGCTGAGAGAAAATTTTACTTACAAAGTCTTTAACCTTGTCATCCAAACCAGTTGGATAGTCAGCTACATACAATCTTTTTAGTTGAACCTTTTTCAACGTGCATTCAACCACCTTATCTAGCAACTCGCTCTCGCCGCTGGACAGTCACAAGAAGATAAAGATATCATTAATGGAGACTTCGATACATATATGCAACTTTGACAAAAAAATCAATGAAAAACGGAAAGCTAGAGTACTCACTAATGAGACGTCTTGAGCTCGAAATCACTTATATCTCCAGACCGACAAAGATCTGCAGACTGACAAAGAGCATCTTTCCATTTTTTAATTGTGCCGGCGTCGCGACGCGGATTCCTTTCAGACTCACAGAAAGCTTTACCGTAAATTCCAACATTGTTCTGCGCTTCCCAAAGGTCAGAGGGCTCGACTTTGTAAAAAACCGGAATAACCTTAGCGCCCCTCTCCAACGTGTCTAACATTTTCAGGAGCTCATCGAGGCACCATTTTGACTCGGCATATCCCGGAGAAAATATAGCCACTTGGACAGACGCGGTTGTTATAGCGTTTTCTATTTGGGAGCTAAAAGTTTCTCCCGCTTCCAACTCCGGCCGATCGAGAAAAACCCTCAATCCCTCTGAAACAAGGCGCTCGTACAGATATTTGGCAAAGGTTTTCTTGCAATCAGGGCCACGATGGTTTATAAACACATCGTAGCACTGAATGTTGTTGGGATTAGCAGCGGCAGAGGTGGATGCGGTCATTGCAGAGGTGGATTCGGCCATTGCAGATTGGAAATTAGAAAAGAAAATGGGGCGATGGAAAGGATAGTCGATGCTATATTGGAAGAGATGAGTACAGAGGTCCGGAGAAATTGTGCAGTGGATTGAATGAACAAACGATTGTCGATTCTATTGGAAGAGATGAGTACAGAGGTCCGGAGAAATTGTGCAGTGGATTGCTGATGGTTTTATGGTGTGCATATATATATCTATAAACCCTTCTCCCTTCTCCCCATGTTTATGACTACTTGATTACATAGGTAGTGCCTCTCCAGTCAGTCATGTTCCAAGCCGTGGTGACCAAGGTTACAACTAGGTCATTATACATTCTATGTAAGCCCAGCTGTGTAGGGTCCAACGTAAGTTAAAACCATTCAAAAAATTAAGAGTCTACCATGGTAGCTGCACATCGAGACAATGAATGTAGAAGCAATTCCGTCGGATCTGACGCAAAAAAGTGGGCCACTCACCGACAAGACGTTCAAACAGATAATAAAACCTCCCCCATGGTCTTGATTGGGCACAACTCTGCAGGTACTTGTTCATTTTTATATTCCCCTTCAGAAATGTTTTATTAACCCACATTCTAGATTTCCAAAATATGTCAACCACATCCCGATCCATGGAATACCCTTGTGTTTAAATGTATTCACTTTTGATTTTAAGATACTTCTTAACCGGTGGAAAAACCACGAGTTTTCTTATATGATTTTAAAATATTAAACTAACCATTATTTTATGGTTAATTAGTGATAAAAATGTAGTTTGGAATATTTAATACAAAGATAAGACAATGCGTATGATGAATGCCCCCATTCTCAACATGGAGTTGGACTCTATCTCGTCATATTTCATAAATGGTCCCCATTTAAAAAAGATTTTAATGACATTTTTACACATTTTTACCAATGGTCCACCAAAGAGTTCGACATTATCATTTTTCATCAACTTGTCAATTTAAAATTAAATATAAATAATATATAAAAACATTTCTTTTAATCAGTTTCATAAATTTAAAAGAGAAATTCTCCAAATCGATCCGCGAGTTTTAAAATAAATAATTTTAATTATTCAGAAAACTTCTGATATCATTTAATATTATAAGCTACAAATTTATGTTCAAACGCATAATTAATATGCAATTATCTGTTATATACTATTTCATTGGAGATATAATAATATTGAACATTTACAAAATGTGAAAAAATATATTTATATAATATTACTATACATAATTATTAAGTATCGTTTGGTTTAAAATAAAAATATTTTTGTGATATTATTTAATTAATTGAACAAAATATTTTACTAAATATAAACTAGGAGCTATTTTAGTTGGAATAAATCTCTCCAATCTAATTAATGAACAATTAACAAACTTACATAACAATTACAATGATGATGAAGAATATTATTCAATAGTCATAAGACAAGTAGGAATTATATCTCCAACAATACCAATCTTAACATCTATCATATATACCATTTTAAGCTTATCTTTTTTCTAACATCTAATCATACAATTTTTATAGAATATGGTTCAATTTAACTATTATACATTTTGGGGTTTTTTTTTTGTTTTTTTTTTTTTCCAACAAATCTCTACCAAATTTGAAAAAGTCAAATGTATTAGCTAATTACTTTTTGCATAAGAAGCAAGTACTAAGCAACGCTGCATATTACACTTTTCAAACATATAATAAATAATATTCATGATAAAAAAATATGATTACACTTGTTAAACATATAATAAATGTTAAACCTATAATAAATAATGTTCATGATAAAAAAAATATCAAAATAATTTATTTTTATATATTTAAATCTTTTAAATAAAAAAGTTGTATGACGAAAGAATTTTTAAAATAATGAAATTAAACTATTATTATTAATTCCGTTAAAATTGAATTGAATTTTCAAAATATATATGATTTTTTTATATATGTGAATTTTGATTTTTTTATATCTGTGAATTTTTATATGTTTGAAATAACAAATCAGACGGAAAACCATATATTATATTATTATATTATATATATATAATTTTAATTGTATTAGAGGTGTTTTTTAGTTTAGTACGGTAGAGATGTTGTAATGGAAAGTATTGTTTAACATTTTGACACATTACTTATGTTAAAATAAATAATTAATAGTATAACAATAAAATAAAATAAAAACAATAATTACATTTATAATGATAATTATAAGTGATCTTTTGGACAAAAGATTGGTTCGAGTTAAACAAATGAGCTCGCAACAACTGAAACCCTCAACTTGTAGCACAAGCCTGCTAACATGAACAACCTGCCGGGAACTTTCGTCAAAGTTTTTTTCTCATAGGTGATCTTTTTCCTACCTAATCCACCACTTGATCCAAATTTTTGTTGGCTACTCTCTTGTTATTGGTCATTGCTTCTTAGCTGGGTGGTCCATCATGGCTAGTTCAACTCCAAATCAACCTTTCTTGCATGAGATAACAACCTTCAATGCATTGGTTGCCAACAGCCTGAAGTTTCAAAAGGCCACCTCCTTTGTTTTGTTACAAAAATGGAAGAGATTCCAAAGGTTGTGAGCTCAACACCTCGAGCCAGAAGTCGGGCCCTCCAGCTAGCAGATCAGAGTTTGGTTGGCCATTTTATGGGACTCCGACCCTCCCCACACATTGTTAGGAGCTGAATCGAGAAGAACTAGAAGCCACTTATCACTTGTGAAGTTGTCTCCTCCTTCTGCGATAAAGGTTTTTATCTTCAGAAGTGGCCCATATTTCATGGGAGCCCAAGCGTTATAGCATCATTCATCACTCATGTAGGTAGGGCACTTCCGTCAAATTTTTTTTCTCATAGGTGATCTTTTTCCTACCTAATCCACCACTTGATCCAGATTTTTGTTGCCTACTCTCTTGTTATTGGTCATTGCTTCTTAGCTGAGTGGTCCATCATTGCTAGTTCAACTCCAAATCAACCTTTCTTGCATGAGGTAACAACCTTCAATCCATTGGTTGCCAATAGCCTGAAGTTTCAAAAGACCACCTCCTTTGTTTTTTTACAAAAATGGAAGAGATTCCAAAGGTTGTGAGCTCAACACCTCGAGCCAGAAGTCGGGCCCTCCAGCTAGCAGATCAGAGTTTGGTTGGCCATTTTATGGGACTATGACCCTCCCCACACATTGTCAAGAGCTGAATCGAGAAGAACTAGAAGCCACTTATCACTTGTGAAGTTGTCTCCTCCTTCTGCGATAAAGGTTTTTATCTTCAGAAGTGGCCCATATTTCATGGGAGCCCAAGTGTTATAGCATCATTCATCACTCATGTAGGTAGGACACTTTTGTCAAAGTTTTTTTCTCATAGGTGATCTTTTTCCTACCTAATCCACCACTTGATCCAGATTTTTGTTGGCTACTCTCTTGTTATTGGTCATTGCTTCTTAGCTGGGTGGTCCATCATGGCTAGTTCAACTCCAAATCAACCTTTCTTGCATGAGATAACAACCTTCAATGCATTGGTTGCCAACAGCCTGAAGTTTCAAAAGACCGCCTCCTTTGTTTTGTTACAAAAATGGAAGAGATTCCAAAGGTTGTGAGCTCAACACCTCGAGCAGAAGTCGGGCCCTCCAGCTAGTAGATTAGAGTTTGGTTGGCCATTTTATGGGACTCCGACCCTCCCCACACATTGTCAGGAGATGAATCGAGAAGAACTAGAAGCCACTTATCACTTGTGAAGTTGTCTCTTCCTTCTGCGATAAAAGTTTTTATCTTCAGAAGAGGCCCATATTTCATGGGAGCCCAAGTGTTATAGCATCATTCATCACTCATGTAGGTATGATGATCTGGTATGGCCTTGGGCAACCCTTTCCCATACAGACTTGATCATTTATTAAAAAAATAGTATTTTGAATTCCATACGCGACTCTTCCCTTTAAAAAGAGCGTACACACACGGGTACCATAATACAAAACCCGTGTATATTATTTAAAATATGAAAAGATAAAATAATATCCTATTTTTCAAGTGGGGTTTACGGGTTTCACTAAAATCCCACCTACAAGAGAATGTGACTTAACTGAGTCAATTGATTTATGGTGGTATTTATACACCTCATGGGAAGGCCTAATGACATAAACGATATAGGATATCGACATTATAGTCTTTTTTATCCCCAGATCAAGACTGATTTTCCCTGTGCTTCCTGCACTCCAAGTCATAGGAAACCCTTGTTTCCTTGCATAGATGCTCATCCTTCATTATATGACATCCTTTTGCACATGCTTGAGAGGTGATCTTCGAGGCTTTGGTTGGATAGATCCAGAGGAAATTTTTGTTGTTGTCGTGGTCAGATCAGGTTGTATCTCTCCACTACTCTTTGCTGTTATAAAAAAAATAAGCTCTATATAGTTTCTGATATGTTATGGTCTCACATTTTTACGATTCATGTGTAATATGTCATGATTTATATGTTCATGCTTGATGATATAACATGTTTATTATGCATGCACTTTGAACTTCTTGCTATGTACATGCTTCTTTGAACCATGTTGCAGGTTTGCTGGCTTGGGAGGAAGCAGAGGGTTTGGACCCTATAGGATTGACATCCAACATAGGACCTATGGGTACTCCTCTCAAACCCAAATTTGGTAGTTTGTATAGTTTTCTTGCTTGCACGTATGCTTCTTGTTGATTGTCTGCCTTTGATCTATTGAGGTTGTTAACCCTTACCTTAGGGATTTTTTTCTCGCCAACACCAAGGCTTATACTTGAAAAATTGGAACCCTAATTTTAATCCAGAGTATGATACCCCTACCATCATTCTTGTATGGGTGAAGCTCCCATTTCTGCCTCTCCACTATTGGAATGATGCAACCTTCCGTTTGAGTAGGAATTTGTTGGGAAAATATATTGACTATGCAGAGCCAAGAGATGGGATTTTTGCATGTGCCTGAATATACATAGAGGTAGATCTAGATAAAGGCCTATTGATTGTGATTTGTTGGTATTGATGTATGTTGTAGTGTTATTGGTTAGCATTGATGTCAACTTGGTAGCATGGGTTGTAGGTCAGTTGGTTAGGCACATGTATGTTTGGTTGCGGGTGGCTTGTGTATGGATGATGTGTGGATGGTCTTTGGCTTGTCTGCTAGCATGTAGATGATAGACTTGTAGGTTTTGGAGATGCATACAAAGATTGAGTAAAGGATGTGATGGCCCTCATGATCATGTTGTTTCTTAAAGGTATTTGGTTATGGATTAGTTGGATGATGGTTGGGTTAGCAATAGGTTGGAGACCATGTTAAGAGGTCTTAGCATGATGATCAATTGTGTAGAGGTGTTGCAGGGCTTATGACTGATTCTTTAAGGTCTTCATGATGATGACATGATGGTGTGTCCTTGATGGTGCATAAGAGTTAGATACAGGTGCTAGAGAAGGAGTTCATGGAGATGCAAGAGGAGTTATAGATACATGACAAGGTGGAGCTATTGATGTTGGCAGAAAACATGGTTGAATGTAACAACCCTAGGTTAAAATTTCATGTAAGAAAGTTAATAAAGGAAAAATAAGACCAAGGTCATGAGACACTTATTCCAAGCTAAATGTTTCGGAAAAATATCCTATTGGGCATCACTTGTTGTGTATTATGGCTAAGGGGAGATTGGCAAAGGAAATGGAAAAGACTTTGTGATCCGGATTTAAACAGGAACGCAATAAAATACAGAGATAACCATATACACAAAGATGCAGTGGAAATAATGCTTCATTTCATTGTTGGACACCTAATCCTCAATGGGTTAGTGTGGAAGTTGAATAGACTAAGTAGTCCAAGAGACCTTGGGATGTGAATCCCAACGGTCACATAATGTACTATAAATGTATATCATTTGTCAATAAAAATTGTATTACATGTTTTATCTTTCATATCTCTCTTGCTGTCCATGTGTGTTTAACATGGTATCAGAGCGGGCAATTACTGGTCCTGCTCCAATTTGAGCCACTTGTTTTGTGGTCTCTATATATATGTCAGTTCTGGGTTACTTGACCTCTGACTCTGCCTTTATTCCCCTCAGACCTGAAATAACCTACCTCTGCCAGCACTGCACATCTGTCCATACTGTCATTTCCTGTTTTAGTGCTGAGGCCTGACATGGTTTTGGCGCTGAGGCCATTGCGGAGATACGCAAGTTGAATGGTCGAAGTTCTACAGCAGCTGCAACAAATTCATTTCCATTGATATCAGAAACAGAGAATCCCCGTATCTCCAGGGGCTTTTCCATTAGAACTCCTAACTGTAATTCCAGTTGGGCTGGATTAGAGAGCGGTGAACTAGCAGCGTAGAAGAGGTGAGCCGCTTCGAGACAACATGGAGTATCTTGGTGGGCATTCAAATTTACTCTTGAGTTGACATGAAATGAGACGAATCCTCGGAATACCCATTTGATTTTGTGGCAGAAGAGGAATATGTGCTCACTGCAGGCGAAGCATTGAGAGCACCCTTGCCATGAAGAAATCCAGTAATTCTGAGCCTCCAGCCAAGCAAACCTGTCCATCCGCGAATTGATTTTAACAACGCAACAACACTGTATTGGAAGACTGTACCTCAACCCACTGTGATTCTGAAATGGACTCCGACTGCTAGGGGCGAGAATTTGAAGCACATGTAGGAATTTACAGGGTAAGTTCCTTAGAAAGAACACCAAAAGGACACCGCTCACAACCAGATCTCAAATCAATACACCAGTATTTTTGACGTGGTTAAAACCCTCAAGGAGGGAAACAGTCCACGGCCTGCGCCAACGTGGCTACTACAGGCAATTTATTAATAAAAGAATGAAAATTTACATAAGCTTCTCTCATGCACGGTTAACCAACAAATGACCCTCCATGCGCTTTAAATAGAATTCATGGACCAATCGGGTGTCAAGCCACGGATCAAGTGTCGGTAATACCGAGGAGAGAATGAACCGTCGGATCACTACATATCTGACCGTCGGATTGTAAGTTACAAAATGTACAACGGTAAAGAAACACACTTTACCTAACTCTATACCTAACTC
>APFE030509193.1:144368-170687 GCA_000404065.3 Pinus taeda | reverse complement strand
GGCTGTCACACTGATCCCAACTCTCTCCGTTTTAGCTATCTCCTAGGCTAGCTAAGGGGGGTGGTCCCTAAATGGAAAGTTAAGCCTAAAGCTAAGATGTAAAGTTCTAGGAGAATTATTTGAGTTAAATGAGATTGTCAATCTGAGATCTAAAATCAAAACGTAATATAAGCAATAGCCATTAACAGTACGATAAACAGGAAACACATAAATGACCAGTGCCTTAAAAACGTTGTTATTTCAGAAATGAAATATTTTTTTGTTTGTATTTCTTTTTATGCTCAGAATGGAAACGAATACTTTTAAATGAAAAGAGAAAATTTGTTTTGACTTTTTTCAAAATAGAAGCTAAGCTAAGGGATCAAGATACTTCCCTCTTGGGTAAATCTCTTTTTGATGTCTTAAAAGCTTGATGGCTTGAACAGCATGTGGGATCCGTGGTATCCTGGGAGGTGACTATTCCCGCCGAAGAGGTCCTCGCCCTCCAACAGAACTGGCAAACCTGTCGCTTGAAAACACAGACAAACCTGTCGCTTGAAAACACAGAAAACACTTGCAAACAAATTGTTAGAGCAAAAAGAGACTTGGCATATAGAGACCAAGTTGAGCTTGTCATTCAACCGAGAATGGACAAGCTACAACAAGGGTACAAGATATACCAAGCCCAGAAGAGATTTGAGATAGCTGCAAATCTCTCCTCCCTAGACAATAGTGCCTTCAGGGCAAAATGAAAAACAACTAGATAGCAAATGAAAATCACATGAATATTAAACGACACAAGTATACCTCATGTACCAAGGCATGCACCACAAGAGAAGCTGGTAACCCCAAAGACTTTTATTTATTAATGTAAATGCTGAGTACAAAATCCGGCAGAGTCTCCGCCAGCCCAATAGCTCGTTCTATGATATTACAATAAGAGCCCAAGGCTCATATAAATAGGAAAATGGGAGACAATCCCAAGGCAAATTCCAATGACAAATGGCAATCAGGTGAAGATCCCAATGAAGAAATGAAATGACAAGTGGCCTGATGACAATCCCAATGTGAAGATAACTGCTGTTTGACTGAACATGTGGCTGCCATGTGTGAAGATAATTGTTGTTGCTTGGCTGCCTCTAAAACTGCTGTCAAACTCCATGTAAACTTGCTGTCCTAACTGCCTGAAAACATGCTGATAATAAACTTTGTTAAATGCTGAGTTAACTGGCTGTAGACTGCTGGTAACAAATCCGTACAACTGCTGATTTATAAACTGCTGTTGACTGAAGATTGAATTGGCTGCCAACGGACTGTTCTGTTCACGTTACTATGTGTTAAACTAGCTGTGCATTGCCACGTTGACTTGCTGTTTTAAAACTGCGTATTAGCTGCCCATGCAAAACTGTTTGACTGGCTGCCTTTAATAACTGCGTAATATGCCTATCCACGTTAACATTGCTGCCAACATATTGTTGTTGCTGTGCCAGCGTGGACTATCCTTAATATATGCTGTATTAACACGCTGAGACTGCCCACGTCATACGCTGAAATAATCTTCACATAAATGTTGTTTGACTGCCAGCGTGGAAGCCGTACGGACAGCGTACGGAATTATTTTGGTTGCTGAGCAATACATACATTTTAATATTTCCTTGTGGGCTGATGTATTTAAATTGCTGAGTGCTCACTTTGTGCTGCCCACGTATTTATCCTTTTGACTGCCGTACAGACTTTTGTTGACTTCCATACGGATCATTTTTGTTTGTGCTTTTATTTGGTGGGTTGAGGTGAGGTGGGTCCCCTACCCACTCACTTATTTCTAATACATTCAACCTTATAATATTTTCACCTCAATAATTTAATCAAAGTGAACTTCAAAAATTCCATGCTTTATGAACCTGTTGACTTTGACTTGACTTTGACTTTCTTTGACTTGAGTTGACTTTATGAAACTTTGACTTGAGGTGGGCCCCACGTTGCTTGCCACATCATCCTTGATCATTTGCTTGACTTCCATGTCAAAATTTGACTTATTTTGACTTTGGAAATTTTTTAAAATTTTTCCAATTATTCATTATTTTGAATTTTTTCTTCATTTTTGCCACTGTCACTGGAAAATTTGCCTTTTGAGGGACTCTGAGTCACTTTTTGACCCCCAAAGTAGGCTCTAGGAGAATGTTGGGCCTCTGAGGATGAATTTTGACTGGTCATACGCCCCAGGCATCCCCTAATGCCACTTATTTATGCCTTTACATAAAAAATAATTAAAAAATCCCGTTTTGCGGGAAATTTTTAACTATTAAAAAATCCTACTTAGACCTAGCCCAATTCCACGAAACTTTTTGTGTGATCTAGTATGGTAATATACATCGACCCTAGACACTAAGATGTGTCAGGGGCTCAATCTTCAAACCGTCACCTCGGCTTTGGGGTAAAAATGAGTGAAAAAATCCAGAGAATTATCCGCCTCTGAAAAAAGAAGGGATAATTAACCGGATAAAAAAAACACTCCAAGGTGTACTCGTTTGCTGATCGAGTCCCACATCCTAGGCCTGTTACAAATTCAAGAAAACATCATACTAGCATCACTTATTACAATTCCCCGCAGGGTGTGGAATCTAGGTACAAAGAAGAAATATGATGAGAAGATAGAAGGAGAGTTAAAAAACTCTGTTGACTGATGACATCTGATGGTACAAGTGTCCTCTGGATCATCCTTGGGCATGGAGTCGTCACATAATCGTCAGGTGCTACTTCCAGCAGTCAACAGGACATACCTGGATAAGAGCATCCTCTAATTGCTCTAATCGCAACACTCCATCCTCCAAATTGGGCTCCTCTAGGTTCTTGTCCAAATCTTAAGGTCTTTATTAGTCTTTGCATCATCACAGTAATGGGACAACCATCGCAAGTTGTAATGAACATAAACCAAGCTCTCCGCCTGGTCTAAACTCAACCTGTTCCTTTTAGCATTGTGGATGAAAGAATAAGAGCTCCAACACCTCTCTGCAGAAGAAGTGTTTACCATCTGTGATAGCACCTGCAATGCCAAAGTCTGTAGAAGTGGAGTAGCCCCTCCATGCATGTTCCACCACTCAAGAGAAGAAAAAGTCTCGATCTCTAATTGCATGCATGCTCCCAAATGGACCAGTGTTAAGCGTATAGTTGCTCAATTGTCTCCGTACCATGGCAGCCTCCTCCTCATCAAGGACTAATTTACTTAATGCAATCATATATTTTTTGTGAACATCTTGATCTTGGTGTGGTTTTCTCCTGCTTCCCCCCCAGGTGCTGGTGTTGAAAGCCATGATGGATGATAGTATTTAGGTGTCAAAACATGTGCTAATGCATGCAATGGAACATTTAGTATTTCCCATCGGTTTTCCACCTCTACACGAATATAATTGTACAAAGTGATATCTCTAAGCTCAACAATGTCTTCAATCTGCCCCAACATGCTATCCATTTGCTCATACACCTCCGCAATTATTGGTCGATCTGAATCTCCAAACTTGACCATTTAATAAATTGGTTTGGTGAATTGCAAAACATATTTAACCTGTGACCAAAAGTACATGTCAATAATAGTGTCCTTGGCTACATTAGCACCATCTCTATCAGTGTTAATTTCATCCCATGTTTCAACACACACCATATTAGTTAAAGCTTGTCTCATCTTCACTAGCTGCCTAAAGGTGAGGTAATAACAAGCAAATCTTGTCTTTGCAAGTTTAAGCAACTGCAACTTGGAGTAAGTGCCATAGAAGTAGTTTACCCTTGTATGCCCTGTGATGAATTTAATGAGTTGCTTCCCTCTCTTGTAAATCTCATTAATCCACCCACATTTTTTACGCTTCACAATATCATGCATTAAAAGGTTCAATGTGTGAACCAGGCACCCAAACCAAAAGATGTGTGGATGAGTACGCTCAATAATTTTTCCTACTATCTTACAATTTGCTGCATTATCTGTGATCACTTGAACCACATTATTTGGACCAACATCTTTGATTGATTGCAATAGGAGATCTGCAATGTTTTGGGAAGATGCACTGATGGAGGAGGAGTCGTGACATGTAATAAATACTGCACCACTAGCAAAAACACCAAGAACATTTATCAAATGTTGGTTTCTAATATTTGTCCACCCATCTGATACAATGGATACCCCACAATCTACCCACTCATTTGTAAAACGTATCAAAGCTCTTTGAACCTTTGCTTTTTCTCTTTCTAATAACACTGTTCTAACTTTTGCATAGTTGGGGGACTTGTATCCTTTTGGGGCTTCATTGATGACCTTTACCATTTCATGCCAATAGAGAGAGAGAAGCACATTGAATGGTACACCGCAAGCACAAAGAAATCGGACTATCTTTCCATCCACATCATCCCTCCCAACAACATTAAGGAAATCCCCTATTGTTCTTTTACCTCTAGAGCCTCCAGAAGTACCATGAGGAGATGAGCTACCAAATCTAGAGGTTGCACTTGATTCAAAATGAGTTTTTTGTTTCTTGCTTTTTTGTTGTGCAGCCTCCTCTATTTGGATGTATTTTCTTCTTTGTTTAGATAAAATGTTTGGGCAAATTTGTATCCCCACAACACCTTTTTTATCATCACTGTCCATCACCCCACAAAGATGCCTTCTCACACGAGTATATGAACCACGAAATGGTTTTCCTCGATGACAACCATGAGGGCACAAAAATTTGTAGCTTCCACCACCCTTTTCTCCTTCAAGTTTGGTCACATAGTTCCACAAGGGTGTTAATGCAGCTTTCCCCTCTAGTGTTTCTGTTTCCCCTTCGGGTTCAACTTCATCCCCTTCCTCTTCAAACCCTTCCTCCTCATCATACATTGGGTCACTCATATTGGGACCACTGTCCTCTTGTGCTTCTTCCCTTCTATTCCTACTCCCCCTTGCCATCATTAAAACCAAAAGTGGAATGATACATAGAAGCCAAAAGAACACCATCTTGGAATATGGATATAGGTGCTGGACAACCTGCAATTATATGAGCAAGTAGAAACAATGGGAAAGAGTAGGAGAGGGAGGAGAAAAATACAAAAAAAATGTCAAAAAAACAAGGGAGTTTGGGGTTTGCACTTACCTCTTTAGCTCTTGTAGATGGAAGTCCTCCAAGCTCTACTCCAAGCTCCTCCTCCTCCTAGCTCCTCCTCCTTCACTCCTTCAAGCTCTCCTCTCTTCTTCTCTCTTCTCTTCTCCTCTCTTCTCTTCTCCAACTCTCATAAACTCAAAGTGAGAAAATGAGAGATGAATGGGGGGTTAAATCCCTTCATTCCTCACCCTAACCCAAGGTGGACCCACCCCCAACAATCCAAAATGCCAAAAAAGAGAATAATAATAAAAAAATAGTGGTTTTTTGGCTGCGCGACGGAAATGGAGGAAGTGTGTATGGAATCGCTCTCGATTCATATGCATCGTACTCCGAAGTGCGACGCTTCGTACGGCCGAAGCATCGTACGAAGCGTGTTTCGGTCACATGCTTCCCGAATTTCCAGGAAGCATGTTTATCAGTCCGAAACGCATTTCGGTTTTTCCGAAACATGTTCCATACGACGCTTCCCCCACGCATTCGTAGGGATCGCGAATCGGGGTTTAGATCCGAGGGGGTGTTTCCTACAACACTGTTCCTACCTACTTGTTATTTTTCTTTAATAAGTTATTTACACAGTCAATACTGAAAATAAACACCAGTGCATGCTCAAAATATTACAGATCAGCAACTAAAAGAAACAAGAACAAACACACCACATGACACCATTATTTTTGGACCAATGTCCCTAGAAAAACCCAATGCGGGAAAACCGATGTAGCTATCTGAGGATTTCCTTATTAAGTAATATCAGAGTACAATCTGGGTGCCGTAACTAGCCTACCCAACAGAGAATTTCCTTAGTAGCTATACCTCACAGTTTGAGAGAAATCTCCTGGCTGAAACCCCAAAAAAACCTTTCCAGCAGCTCCTCAGCACAAAACTGCTCCTACAACCCCAGCATTTGCCCAATCTGGACTGCGTCAGCCCCTCTCTATCTCACGCTGGCCCTGCGTCAACCTTTCTTGGCCTATGTCAGCCCCAGGAGGCCTTGCGTCAGCTCTGGGAGCCTCTGTGTTAGCTACGTTGGCCCCTGTGGTGCTCTGCGCAGCACTTGGCTGCCTCTGCATGGCCCTGCATGAGCCCTTGTTGGCTCTATGTCACCCTCCTTGGCTACTGTGCTACTCTCCCGGCACAATCTTTGCCTTCTCTGTTTCTCTGTACTCAATGCCCCTCAGCTGCTCTCCCAATCACTGAGTCTATCTCTCTTAGCAAATCTTGCTCTAGAGAATAGAATGACTGATCATCTGGTGTAATCTCCAAGTGACCCTCAAGCCTCCTCTTAGACTTTTCCTGTTGACAATTCAACGACCGAGATTAAGTCCCTAATCAACGGCTAAGATTAGATCTGGCTTGATCCATGTCTTTTGGACTACTCTAACACAAATTCATATTAATACTCATTAATAGTTTATTTTTCCTAAGTTTAAACTTAAGGACTCCATTAAAAATATTAATTATTTTAATATCTCTTGATATGTTTAGAATCTGCCCAAACCCTTTTTGGGTATTGGAAATCTCATGTGCCCCAACCTCTCCACCAAATTTCGTGGCTAGAGCACATCTGATGCTACCCAAAATCAACAGTGTCAGTCTATTTATCATCCAATCTTTGAATTGTGTACTAAGCTCTCAAGCTCTCTTGTCTATTTTCTGGAATAAATGCAAAAGTCTTTGAAGTTTCAACTTGCAGTGGTGTTCCTCTTCATGAATCTATGGTAACATCATTTTAATTTTTGCAAATATTATTTGAAAATTGCAAATCAATAACTCTCTTAGAGTAATCCGAATACAGGTATCTTATTCAGTTTGTTGGATCTATGGTAACATTTTTAATTTTGATTGAATTAGCAGGTATCTTTATCTCTTCAGAAGTTTATTGTTATTTTATTTATCTACTTGGTTTGATGGTTGATCTAGTGTTTGCAGAAGATCTCTAAGGTTTTCATTGAGTGTTTGGGGATAGTCCTCAGTTGGACCAACCAACTCTCAACATGTATTTTTTGAAGAGCCTACCTCATACTAACTTCAAGATTTATCTAAAGATTAAATTATTCTGCATGAAGTTTTTGGGCTAATACCTCTTTAAAAAACCAAAACCTTTTAAATATTTTGTGGAAAAAATGATAGATTTGGCTAGAAAGAGCCTTAGATCTATAGATCTGGAAGCGGAGTTGGACTCATACTCCTCAGATCTGATAGATCTGTAAATTATTTGTATAGATCTATGATTTACTTGTGTAGATCTGAAGTTTTGTAATATAATTTTGAATTCTAACACTTGGGTTTTTTGGGATTTTTTATATTTTGTACATACTGGGTTTTGGGTATTTTGTTTTCTATTTGTGTAGGAATAGATCTGAGAAATCATCCAAGGAAATCTTCATATCTGAGCCAGATCTAAACCATAGAGAGCAAGATTTGGCCTCAAATATTGTTTGCAGGAATAGATCTGAAAAAATCAGCCAAAGAAATCTTTAGATCTGAGATTTTTCAAGGAGATCTGGGGGTTTTGAGATAGATCTAGACCCTAGAGGGCAAGATTTTGTCCCAAATATTGTTTGCAAGGCCAAAAATCGAATTTTGTCCATTTAAAGGAAGAAAATTGGAGTTTAAGAATTTTGTGAAGCATTTGGCAAAAAAATTTGAAGGCCCGAGAGGCCTAACACTGCCTTTTCTCCTCAAATCTGCCTCCTCCAAGGCTGAATGCATGACCATGTTTGGCCCGTTTTCCTTTTTGTCTAGACTTGAACGAAATCTTGATCACTGTGGGGAGAGAATTTTATTTTTCTAAGTGATACATCCTCAGATTTTTCAGACATATTTGGGTTGTTCATCATTGAAGATTCTGGCAAAGACTTCTAGGCCTTGGGCCTCAGGTTTCGTTTCTTAACCCTTATCCATTCATTGCTTAATTAATTAAGCTAATCACATCTAAAGCTAAGTAACCTGACACGTGGATTCAGGATTCATTGGATACGAGGATTCGAGTGTCGAATTCGGACACGTTCACCCCCCGGAACAGGACACTTTTGGATATTTTATATATATATATATATATATATATTAAAAATTAGATATTTCTTACACAAATTCTCATTAATGATACAAATTCATTGATTTTTCAAACAAAGATCTTCATCTAGATGTAAGTTTTACTGTTTACAAAGTTTGTTAGTAACATTATAGCATGCATAGTACATAAAAAATTCAAATAAATGTCACATAAATGATAAGTCAATGAATCATAAATTCTAAATTCATAAATGATAAATCATAATACATATTCAATTCATCAATGATCCAATAGGAGAAAGACAAGATAGTAATATAAAGACACTGACAGTTGTAGTTTTCTCATTAAGTCATCAAAATCAAAGTGTGTTACATAGGTAGTGTAATGCCAATGGAAAATAGAAATTGAAAATACAAAACTACAAGTATACAAGCCTCAAGGCAGTAGGTAGCTCATGACTCATGAGTCATCAATCCTCATAGTCATCATCAAAATCAGCATCACTGTCCTCATCATCATGGTCACTACTGCACTCCTCTGCTGCATCCTCTTCCCCTGTATCCAAAGTCGCCTTTGCATCTGCTGGGGTGGAGAATGACCTCTCTGTAGTATCACCATCATCAAATCTAACAGGTTCTGGCACTGGATCATTGAGATCCATGTTGTCCAATGCCAACTCAACGTTGTTGTCCAAACCCATATCATCAGGAAAGACATCCCACATCTTTGTCTTTCCCTTCAACCACTCTTCCCTCTCCCTGTAAATAAGATGAAGGTTGGTGTGCACATACGCCATTGTCTTTTCCCTGGATTGCTCAAGCCTGCTCTTCTTAACACTATACAAATTCCCGTATGTGCTCCAATTCCTCTCGCAAGAAGAGGATGAAGTCACTTGAGAGAGGAGCCTCATGGCTAACTGTTGTAGAGGAGGGCTTGTTGCCCCATGATTTTCCCACCAAGAATAGGGCTTCTTAGGCCCCCTATCTCTAATCACATCATATCCTGCAAATCAACTAGTGCCAGTGGAAAACTCTGCAAAGGCATCCTCCACCTCATCAAGCAATGCTCTATCTTGAAAAACAGTCTGAATGCATATTTCCTCCCCTGTGAGATTTCACCATTCATGTGAGGAGGGAATCTGCGGGAAGGTCCACCATTCAACCACTCATGGTTGTATTTTGGATTCAATGAGTGAGCCAAACAATGTAAAGGTGTGCAATTTTTGTCCCATCTGCTGACAAGAATATCCTGTATAGTACCACAAAAGGCCTCTAGTGATGTCTCATACTTGGGGCATTCACTCTGTAAAATAACGCTCCTCACAGACAATCATGGAATCCCATCCCTCATAAACCTCTCCTAGGATGGGTTGGTCTGTATTTGCAAATCGAAGCAAAGAAATGATAGGGTCCATGATCTGAATAACTAGATCTATCATCTCCCACCAAACATCATCTAGCATTGTGTCCTTCACTCTTTTAGAGACTACTTGATGTACTCCTTGTAGATAGTGAGAGCATTTATATGGTTTTGTACAAAGTTACAGATATGCCATGCATCGACAATAATGTTACCAATCCAAAGCATATCAAAAGCAATGGATTTCAGTGCTAAGTTCAATGAATGGAAAATGCAAAGTGTCCAAAACACTTGTGGATATTTAGCTTCCACAATCATGCCAGCAGCCTTGCAAACAGGTGCATTATCTGTAATGATTTGCACACAAGAATCAACACTTACGTCTTCAATAACTTTAATAAACAACTCACCCATATATTGTGCATCCTTGTATTCTCCAAGTGTATCTACTACTTTCAAGAAAACTGGACCATTTAAAGAAGACACCATGAAGTTGATGAGTGGGTGTCATGATGGATCTGTCCATCCATTAGAAACAATGCTAACCCCAAATGTTGGCCTTGATGTTTTAATAGGCTCAAGCATTTTTTGCACTTCTTTTTTTTCCTTCGTCAACAATGTGGTTCTAAGCTTCTCTGAACCAAGAGGCACATACCATGATGGAGCCCCTTGAGTTAAAATTCGGCACATCTCAATAAATAGAGATGAGCATGCAACATTAAAGGATATGAAGTTTTGATAGGAAAAAAAAAAGCAACGGTGAGATCAAGCTCTTCCCGTTTCTCCTTTTGAAAAATCTTGTCCATTGGACCAAGTGAAATTGTCTTTCTTTTTGCTGCTTGTCCCCCACTAGAACTCTCAAATGGGAATTTGTTGTTGCCTTTCCTCAAAAATGGAAGGGGTTCATCATTCTTGGTTTTTTTTATTTTTCACCCACATTTTCCATGCCAACATTGAACTCTCTTTCCATTTATATCCTCTTGTGTAAATGAACTTTTGTATAAGCTCCAACTCCACAACCTGATAAGCCAACAAATGGCCTTTCACACGAAAATATGTGCTTGTGAAAGTACTATGGCAAAAGTTGCATCTCCAATTCACATTGCCTCCTCCCTTCACCTTGTTGCTTGGCCCATCATCTCTTGTGACATATTTCCACAAGGGATATTTCTCAATGTTACCTTTAGGAGGAAGTCTTCCCTCAACATTACTTGCAATAGATGGAATACTTGCAGCAGACTGATGAAATTGGGGGAGGAGGGGCATCTCCATTGGGGACATTCTTTCTCTTCCTTTGCCCCTTACCTGTTGCCCTTGATTGAGCCATGAATACTATAAAAAATAAACAAAACATGCACAAATTTGTAAAAGAAATGCATATGTACATTGTTGTAATACAAATGCAAAAAAATAGAGAAAAAATGCACTTACATGTTGCTTGAATCTCCTTGAAAATGCTCCACACCTTTTGTTCCTTGCTCCAAACTCCTCACAGCAAACCCACAGCCCACCTATTGCAAAAGAGATGAGTAAAAATGATGCAAAGAAGATGGATTTTCGCCCTTTTATGGCCGCGCAGGTCCCTTTTTCCAGATTCATGTCTGGAAATCAGGAGTGTCCAATCCGGACACGATCCGGATTAGATCGTGTCCCAATTGGACACAACGTGTCCCGATTTCCGGACATAAATCGGCACGAATCGTGTCCAATTTGCTGGATTTGGGACACATCAGCCTATTAGAACAAATCCAGTTTCAGAGATCTAAAGCAATGACATTAAGCTTATCACTTGGACATTTAATTAATTAATCTTATCACAAATTTTTGACTGTCATAAGAATTTTCAGAGGGCTTATATATCTAAATTGCAGTAGGCATTATCTTTTGTTGTCATAAGTTTACTTGTTGCTCTTATAAACTCTGATTTAAATTCTTAACTGCGGTCATAAAAAATTAATTTCTGAAGTCTGAACTTAGCAGTGATATAATTGTAATTTCTGGGCTTGCTAAAGGCATTGGGTACAAAGGTATTTCACTCTTTGCTGTCATAAATTTAGTTGCTGCTCTCAAAAGCTTTTAATTTCACTGTTGTCCTAATTAATTCACCATTGTTGCAACATTTACTTTCTGCCTTAATTGACTTCATATAAAGGGCTCCATTTAAATGGTATAGGACTGTTCTAAGCATATTTGTCATTATCGCTGTCATACATTTGCTATAGTTACACATAAAATTTGAGCATTCTCTGATTGATATAACTTGCAAATTTTAGGTGACTGTCTTATGGTTTGGAAAGGCATCATATGGTCTGATCTTAGCATAAAAATGCTATCATAAAAATTTATGAGTTCATTTAACATTTACCTCTTGCTTCCTCACTGATTTAACTTGCAGCATCTAATTGTTTAATAGCAGTGGTAAAATACTAAAATCTCAGGCTAAGTACCTTAAAAATTCCTAACAAGTCACCTAATAAACTTATGAGTTATTTTTAGCGGCAAGGTACTTTCTGTTTGGCTCTCTTTATGAAAGTTTAATGACTATCATAATGTTTTTTAAGGTCTGATCATAATTGACAGTGGCATCACAAAGGGTCTTAGGCTCATTGAGAATTGGTTTCCCCTTGCATATGGTTCACTTTTGTGTTGGCAAGGAGATTGGTTTTGAGCTGCCCTCTAGTTTCTCATTTGTTGCTTCATTCATCTCATATGTTGCATTCTGAAAGTATTCTCAATAAATGAATTAGAAGTAAATTTGACAATTTGGTTCACTGTTTTCACAAGAAATCTACTATTGTTTTCACAATTAGCTCACTCTTGTCATTAGCATTGAATACAAGTAATACAAATGCTTTTGTTTCTCCATACTATAACTATTATTTGTTCCATGGTTGCATATGCTCAGCATTGGTTTCCAAATGTTTCAAGAACACTAACATATTTGTTGTGGTGAGTTAATCACTCTTTAAAGCACATAAGATTGAGTATTGGTAGCATCCAAGTCTCTTTGGGCATATTGATTTAGCATCTTGTCAATTCATCTAAGTCACACTGCTTCTCTTTCATATTCGCATTGAAAAGTTAATAAACAAAGTGCTTTCATATCATTTGGAAAATCGATAATCTACTTTGGCATTTGAGCTTCTAATTACTTTAATCTAATTGAATACTATTGGCATGAAGTATTTTGAAAGCCTCTAACTAAAGGAAGTGCATTGATAATTTTGCATTAATAACCATTGAATAATTTTATATTGTGGGGATCTACTTGGCACATGGTACCTCAACATATTTTCTTGTCGTGAAGATTGTGATCTCATTACTAAGTACTTGTTGTCATAATCAGATACTAATCAACATTAAGTACTTGAAATTATTAAGCAATCTCACTTCATTAATCACTCATATTCTAATTGCACCTTGCATTTGCATTTTAAGTTACCCTTGCATAATTAAAATTTACTTCCAAACATTAGCTTGGTCAATAGAAAGATAGGTATGTTGGAATTTCTAAGTCTGACATGTTAGAAACCCTTCATGTACTTTACTGATTTATTCCTACCTACTTGTTTTGTTAATTAATAAGTTATTTACCATGTGAATACTAGAAATAAATACAAGTATATGCTCAACACATTACAGATCATCAGCTGAAGGAAACAGAAACAAGCACACCAGTGACACAATTGTTTTTGGACTAATGTCCCCAGAAAAACCAATGCGGGAAAACCGGTGTAGCTATCTGAGGGTTTGATTTATTAAGTAGTTTCAAAATACAGCCTAGGTGCCAAATCCGGCATATCCAACAGAGAAAAATCTCGGCAATAGTACCTCCCTACTCGGAAGCAAATATTCCGGCTGAAACCTCGGATAAACACTCCGGCAGCTTCACAGCTCCAATTTGCCCCACGAAACCCTAGCGCTAGCCTCTCTCTAGCCCAACGTCATTCTGACTTGGCCTATGTCAGCCTCTAGAGGCACTGCGTCAGCCCTCTGGCCCCCTGCGTCACCCACACTGGCCCTCTGAGGCACGCATAGCTCCTGGCTACCTTTGCATGAGCCCTGGCTAGCTCTGCGTGAACCCTTGGTTGCTTTTGTGTCCCTCTCTCCAGCTACTGCGCTAATCCTCCCAGTGCTATCTCTGCCTCTCTACTTCTGTATTCACTACCCCACAACTGAAACCCTGATCACTCTCTCAACTTTCTCAGCGAACCCAGCCCCAGAAAGTCGAAATCTTGATCTCTTGGTGTGTTCTCCAAGTGACCCTCAAGCCTCCTCTTATACTTTTCTCGTTGACAAATTAGCGGCCGAGATTAAGTCCCAAATCAACGGCTAAAATTAGATCTGGCTTGATCCATGACTTTTGGACCTTTCTAACACAGTTTTATATTAATTCAAATTAATATTTTAATTTGCCTAAGTTTAGACTTAGGGACTCCATTAAAAATATTAATTATTTTAATATCTCCCAAATTGTTTAGAATCTGCCCAAACCCTTTCTGGGTATTGGACATCTCATGCGCCTTAGCCTCTCCACCAATTTTCATCGCTAGAGTACATCCGATGCTACCCCAAATCAACACTCCCTCTTAGCGAGGACTGTGCTCTAGTAATACTCCTCACTGAGCATCACTCTAATCATCTGGCATCGGTCCCTGTGTTGATGCTAGGCTTGCTACCCAACATCCTCTACACTGCTGCATCCTGTACTGCTACCCATGGCCCTGCCACTGCCACTGCTGCATCCGTACTGCAACTCCCTCTGCATCTGTACTGCAACTCCCTCTGCATCCGTGCTGCTGCCCATGGCCCTGCCACTGCTACATCTGCATTGCAACCCCTCTCGTCATGCTGCATCGTGTTGCCCATAGCACTACCACTACTAACTGTTGCACTGTAACTCAGTTACTGAGAAGTAAGTAACTGATCTCCCAACTCTGACATCTTTGTCAGGCTAAAAACACTCCTGATGCTGAAGCTCCCTCTATCACTGACAAGTGCTCCCTCTCTGACCTCTGCACTACTGCGACAATTCCATGCATCTCGCACCGTTGCACACCTCTCTGTGCCATCCTGCACTGGTGCAACACTCTCGTGCCTCTCGCACTATTGCAGCCTGCTAGCCTCACGCTGTCTTGGGAATCCTGCACTGTTGCTCCCTCTGTCGCTCCATCCACATCCATGTCTACTGACATTTCCAGTAATACTACTCCTCTTTGGGGCTCTCATAGCAAGGTCTAATCCAAGAGGTTGGGAACCTCGAGGATCCTACCCCTCATCACCTATAGTCCGCTTGACTACAGCTCGATGTCTCCCCACTTCTTTTGAAGTGGCACATGAGCACTCATGGCATAATCATCGTCTGTCTCCACTTCCTTCTCTGCCCTTGCTGGCACTGCCTTGGTCTTGGAGGCCTCTCCCTTACTCTTCTTCCTTGGACACTGGGTCGCATAATGACCCAAGTCCTCACAGTGGAAGCATTTGACCTTAGAGAGGTCCTTCTTCTTCCGTTTTTTTTGCTTTCCCTCAGATGCTAGGGCAACATCTTCCTCCTCCTCCTTCTTGATTTTGATCCCCTTGCCACTGCTTCTCGCTTGCTCAGCCTTCTAATTTCTTCTTGGCGAAGAGCAACCCACATTTCCTCCCAATCTGGAAGGGTTGCCCTGCCCAATATGCTCTGGACAAATACCTCCCAGTCTTCTGAGACTGCGTTTACGGCTGTTCTCACCATCGATTCTGGATCTGACGTTTCCCCTGTGGAAGTCAGTTGATCCTGGATCTCCTTCAATCGACCGAGGAATGGGTCGATCTGTTCTCCCTTCTTTATCTGGTATGATCGCAGCTAATTTTCTAGTAGCATCTTCCTCTGCACGGAAGTATGCTGATATAACTTGGTCAGGGCCTCCCACATCTCCTGTGTCATGTTCTTCTCAGCAATACTATATGATCCTTGACCCCGTCAAGGATGATACCTTTAGCCCTCGCCATTGCATCCTCGTACCTGTCGTTATCAACCGGGTCAATTGGGATAGCTATCGTCCTCAAGGAGAAGTGTTTGACATGATTCCTGTCTAGTACGGATAAGATTTTGACATTCCAAACTACGAAGTTTGAGGCTCCATCCAGTCTGTCCTGGTCTCTTACTCCATGTAGTGCCATTTCGCTGCTCCTCTACTTCCCTCTTGGAAGTTCTTGGTATGACTCCTCTGAGCCTCGATTTCCCTCCTGGAAACCCTTTTGCCAATGTCGAGATACCCCTCTCCAATCGTCTGTGCAACTGCAACACTGATCTAGATTCCTTGGCTAGAAATCCACCTCGGCAGCAGCTCCTTCTACCATGGTCTTTCCCTGTTAGGTACTGTTCTGACTATATTACCCCACCAGCTCCACTCTACTACTTACCCACAGCCTCCTAAACCCCAGCAAACTAAAGGTTAGAGCTCCTAGGCTCTGCGCAATCCCGCACCGCAAATCAACCTCCAACTGCGTCAGCCCTCCTGGCCTCTGTGTGGCTTTGCCTGAGCCTGCCTTTGCCTGCCTTAGCCTCTACGTTGCCTCTTCCTGGCTCAATCTTGATGACGCAGGCACTGCGTCACCCCTTGCTGCTACTCTGCTAGGAACAACTTCTGTCACTCGAGACAACTATTTTCTGTTGCTGCTGCTCTGTTTGGCAGATGTCCTCAGTTTTGCTATGATCTACAACCACGCTCTGATACCATGTTGGAATTTCTAAGTTTGACATGTTAGAAACCCTTCATGTACTTTACTGATTTATTCCTACCTACTTTTTCTGTTAATTAACAAGCTATTTACCATGTAAATACTGGAAATAAATACAAGTATATGCTCAACACATTACAGATCATCAACTGAAGGAAATAGAAACAAGCACACAAGTGACACCGTTGTTTTTGGACTAATGTCCCCAGAAAAACCCAATGCGGGAAAATCGGTGCAGCTATCTAAGGGTTTGATTTATTAAGTAGTTTTAGAATACAGTCTAGGTGCCAAATCAAGCATACCCAACAGAGAAAAATCTCGGCAGTAGTACCTCTCTACTCAGAAGCAGATATTCCGACTAAAACCCCAGATAAACACTCCGGCAGCTTCATAGCTCCAATCTGCCCCAAGAAACCCCAACGTTAGCCTCTCTTTGGACCAGCGTTAGCCCAGCGTCACTCTGGCTTGGCTTGCATCAGCCTCTGGAGGCACTGCGTCAGCCCTCGGGCCCTTTGTGTCACCCACGCTAGCCCTCTGAGGCACTGCGCAGCTCCTGGCTGCCTCTGCGTGAGCCCTGGCTAGCTCTGCGTGAACCCTTGGTTGCTTCTGCGTCCCTCTCTCCGGCTACTGCGCTAATCCTCCTGGTGCTATCTCTGCCTCTCTGTTTCTGTATTCACTTCCCCTCAGCTACAACCCTAATCACTTTCTCAACTTTCTCAACAAACCAAGCCCCAGAAAGTTGAAATCTTGATCTCTTGGTGTGTTCTCCAAGTGACCCTCAAGCCTCCTTTTATACTTTTCTCTTTGACAAATCAATGGCCGAGATTAAGTCCCTAATCAACGGCTAAGATTAGATTTGGCTTGATCCATGACTTTTGGACCATTCTAACACAGTTTTATATTAATTCACATTAATATTTTAATTTCCCAAGTTTAGACTTAGGGAATGCATTAAAAATATTAATTATTTTAATATCTCCCAAACTATTTGGAATCTTCCCAAACCCTTTCTGGGTATTGGAGATCTCATGTGCCTTAGCCTCTCCACCAATTTTCGTGGCTAGAGAACATATGATGCTACGCCAAATCAACAAGGTACCCATCCATCTTTGCTTGAAAAGCTTTGTTTTAATAGTATTTAAAACGGTGACCTTGCAGTCATGAGAGCCGCAACTCTCTGCAGTGCCGAAGGCACCGGGTATGTTAGATTTTCAGGAGAGGTATCGTTAATCACACCTTAGTGTGCTCACCTTATCTTCTTTCTGCCACTTATTACGAAATCAGGCTCAATATAGAAAGGATTGAAGGGTTAAAATTTAGATAGACATTTAACTAAAATTAACCAAGATTCCTGCATCTCACATTAGTTTTAAGATTTGCATTTCATATAAGATAGTTATTCATCCAAGCAGCAGTTTCTCATCAATTACTTGGTCCTAAACTTTCCAGCAAGATAGTTGACTCCATAAGGCACTGGTATCGGTCGTCTAAATCTAATTGAATCCTAAAAGTCTTGCTAAATCTAAAAGAAGTACTTGGTCGCTTAACTGTGTCTCATGAACTGGTTGTTCCCAAATAGTTCTCCTTCATTCCATTTCCGTAGGGTCTACCCCCCTTAGTTTGTTATTGGGAGACAACTTAAACAGAGAGATTAGGGATCAGGGTGACAACCCCCGATCTGAGTCATTGTCGCGGTGCCTAGACATTCCGTGTGACAACAGGTATCATAAAAAAAAGATTAATTATTTTAATTAAGTCGTCTCTAGGTAGAATTTCTATAAACGATTTATGGGCTTTAGAAAATACATGTATTCTAGACTCTCCACAAACTTTTGTGGCTATAACACATCTGATGCTACAAAAACTAACACTCCCTCTTAGCGAGGAATGTGTTCTAGCACTGCAATCCACTGAAGCAACACCCTGTCTCTGCACCATCTCCTGTTACATTGTTGATGTTTGGCTGCTGCTTCCCACCAACTACTGCACAACTCTGATAAACATTGCATCTGTGTTGCTACTGGCCCTGCTGAACTGTTGCTAACACTTCAACTCCCTCTTCATTTGTTGTTGCAATTGCAACTGAAAAGCATCCAAAATACTGAATCAACTGTGATTAGTATGATGAATCTGTCACCTGAGTCTTGACAACTGCTAGACTCTGCGCTGTCACTGAAGCCTCTATGCTGCTACTAGCTCTTCTCTGTGCCAACTGCACTGCTGCCAACTCTGCTCTGCGCTACCCACTATCTGACCTACTACTAGCTACTGCATCTGTCACTCTGGCACCTGACTGCACCAACTGCCACTGATCCATTTGGATACTACATGTTTTGGGCTCCCGTAGCAAGGTATTGATTCATGAGGTGGACCTCCTCAAGAATCCTGCCCATCTTGTAGCTCTCTAGGGCTATAGAACCAAATCACCCCACCTCACTCCTAGAGGTATCTCGATGATCATGGCAAACTCTTCCTCCAATCTAGAGGACAATCTGTCAATCTTCGCAGACGCAGTTTGCTGATCTCGCTTCTCCTCCGTGTCCTTCTTTCTAACAGGACATTGAGTGTTGTAATGGCCAAGCTCACCACATCTAAAGCATTTCACCTTAAAAATGTCCTTCTTCCTATGTTTCTCCTGTTGCCATTTTGATACGAGGACCACATCTTCCGCTTCCTTTACTTGCTTCGACCCAATGCTGTTGTTGCTGCTAGTGATGGTGGTCTTCACCAAATCTCGCCTCATCTCTTCCTGCTGTAGATTAGCCCACATATGATCCCAGTCTAGCAACTTTTCTCTGCCCAGAATACTCTGTTACTCTTCGGAAATGTTGTTTAGAGAAAACCACACCAACTCAGTAGGCTGAGGCGCTGACCTACTGCAGACAGCTGATCTCGAATATCCTGAAGCCTAGTAAGGAATGGGTTTATGTGCTCCCCTTTCTGCATCCTCGTGCATCTCAACTTCTCCTCAAGATACATCTTCTGCTCTCGAAAGATCCCTCTTATAGCGTAACAGGTGCTTTCCACATCTGTCGAGCAGTATCTTTGCCAGCTATGTGAGACACTACGTGATCTCAAACCCCATCAAGAATTAGCCTCTTTGCTTTCACAATCTCCTTATTGTAGGCATTCAGCAGATCTGTGTGAAAATTTTATCACTGCAACAACTGATTTACTTTTCCTACTTATTTCATCATAAGTTATTCATGAAATTACTTCAACAAACATTAAAAATAAATACTGCTGCAGATATCACACCGTAATACAGAAACAAACATATGCACACATTGACATAGTTATTTTGGCATAATGTCCCCGGAGGAACCCAATGTGGGAAAACCGATGCAGCAAGGGAGGATTTTATTATTCAGCAATTTTCTTGTACAACAAGGTGCCAAACTAGCTTACCCACAGATAGACAAACTTACAACACTTTTCTAAACCCAGCATAGGCCCTACTGACCTTTGTTACAGCCTAAAACCCTCTGCGTCGGCCTACTGAGGCTCTGCGTAGCCTCTCTGGGCTTCTGTGTCTCTCCTGTAGCCTCTGCGTGGATTACGCAGGGCCTTTTGGCTTTGTGCAACCTTTGCTTCCTCTGTGTGGCTTCCTCTAGCTTTGCGTTTGCCTCTTCTGCATTGATCTCCCGTCTCTTTGTTCCGTACTTGCTGCCTTTTCACTGCTCTCCAGACCACTGGTTCAATTTCTCAGCAAACCCTGCTCCAGAAATTGAACTAACTGGTTTCCCTCAATGTGTTCTCCAAGTGCCCCTCAAGCCTCCTTCTTATACTTTTTCTGTTGACATCTCAACGGCCGAGATTAAGTCCCTAATCAACGGCTAAGATTAGATCTGGCTTGATCCATGTCTTTTGGACCATTCTAATACAGATTCATATTAATACACATTAATATTTTATTTTCCCTAAGTTTAGACTTAGGAACTCCATTAAAAATATTAATTATTTTAATATCTCTTGATCTGTTTAGAATCTGCCCAAACCCTTTCTGGGTATTGGAGATCTTATGTGCCCCAACCTCTCCACCAAATTTCGTGGCTAGAGCACATCCAATGCTACCCCAAATCAATAATCTGCATCTACTAGTACAACTACCACACTATTGATGTAAGCTTTGAGATCATACTCATCTAGAAGACAGGAAATTCTTGGCTTCCAGATCACATAGTTGGAGGCTCCCTCCAATCGATCCTGATCTCTCAGCCCTGTTAATGCCATCTCTGCAAAAATGTTGAATTCCTTCTCTTCTCCTCTGTGCAGCTATTGATTGGCTCTACGCACTCCTTGGTGAAGTGGGCAAATCTGCTCACAACTACTGTCGTTCTGCTAGGAAAAATCGAACTTTTGGGCTAGAAGTTCCCTAAGAAAATAATTCCCTTAGTGTGTTCTCTTCCTTCCTCCTGGAGTTATTTTGCACTAGCAAACTGTTGCAAAATAACTGCGTCCTAGCTGAAGATCTACTCTGTAAGGAAAATATCGCGTCTCCCTCTACCTCTCATAACCTATGATCTTGAAAATCTATGCTCTGTCGACTCTCTCAAAGAAACAAATTTTCCTCAGAAATTGACCCTCTTGGGCCAAGGACTGTGCTGCCTTTGCAAAGATTTGAAATTCCTCCTCCCTTCTGCTGCTAAGCTCTCTGACTTATGATCTGTGCTCTAATACCATGTGAAAATTTGGAAACCTCGAATCCTACTGCGACAACTGATTAAGTTTCTTCTATTTGTTAAATTAATTGAGCAAATTATTTACAGTTTCCTACGGAAAATATCGAAACTAATACACTGTAGCCTTCACAAATACAATACTACGGAAGAAAAATAACGCTGGAAGAATAGATGCACACACACACAAATAACACAGTTTTCTTTACCAATGTCCCCGGAAAAAACCAACTTGGGAAAACTAGTGTAACAGCTAAGGGTTTTATTTATTATGCAGTAGTAAATCTGAGTACAAATCTATAGAAGCTCAAATCTAGCTTTCCATACAGAGAAATAACTGGCAGGAGATCTAGTGAGAAAACTCACTCCCACAGGTAATCTGACATTGACCTTGTCTCAAGATGAGCTGCCTCTGCGTTGCTTTTGCATGAGCCTACGCAAATTTGCGTCACGCAACTCGGACCAGCGTCTCTCTTACTAACTAATCAGCTGCTATCTGGAAAAATCAATCCTCCTAGCCTCCGGGCTCCCACTCCCACTTCTAGCTTTGAATTTCGACTTCTCCTCAACAAAATATGAATCTCCCTCTGAACCTCTGCACTGCCTCTCTGTGGTACTCACTACCTCTCTGCTATGCACTCACTAGACTAGAGAAACTTGCTTTCGGCCTTACTATCCCTGTCCCTCTCTCACTTGCTTCGACTTCACTGAATCACCTCCGACAACTAACTGCTGCTACTTAGGAAATCGATTTTCCAGCAAAATTGAACTGCACAAGTGTGTTCTCCAACCCCCATCGAATTTCTTCTTATAATCTCTCATTGACATATCAACTACCAAGATTAAAACATAATCGATGGCTAAGATTAACTAGAACTCGATCCATGTATTCTTCTAGAAGATTCTCACCATGACTTAATTAATACCCTTTAATTAATTAGTTTTCTAAGTTTAGACTTAGGTACCATTAAAAAAATATTCATTACTTTAATTAAATAGTCTCTGGGTGGAATTTCTAGAAACGATTTATGGGTTTTGGAGAATACATGTATTCTAGCCTCTCCACAAAATTTTGTGGCTAGAACACATTCGATGCTACAAAAACTAATGGCCCCAACACCTTCAAAAAGCTGAGTTTTCTCTCTTCTTTGACTTCTCTTCTCTTTCCTTTGACTTCGTTATCTTTTTTCTATTTGGCACAAAAATCGATGTGTGAGTTTTGTGGTTGAATGAGGTCGAAGTGTCTTCTATTTATAGTTGTCCAAGAGGTCGAATAGATGCCTCTTATAGGTCGACTTGTCTAGGGAGGGCCAACTTGGTCTTGTGGATGACGAATTTACTTTTTTACTCTTTTTGACTCAAGATAAAAGATTTTTCTTTTCTTACAAGGAGTCCAAATAGGACTTTTACTCAAATACATTTCTTTGACTCATAATAAATTATCTTTTGAATCAATAAACCTTAAAAGCATGAAGAACATGCTTTGACTAGAAATGAAAATAATAATAATGAATATAATGAATACATCAATAGTACATTTGAGTTACATTATGAAGACTGCCACTAGCTACATTTTTCAACAGATTCAAGGTCAGCTTATGAACTTAATTAGTATTAGCCCATTATTTCATTGTTCGAGGGGCTCATAGGCTAAAATAGACATTAGTAGGACATGTATATATTAGAGATCATTTCATTTGATCTCTCATCATCATCACACTTGGAATTCAGCCTCATAGAGGAATTTTGGCCTATTTAGTGAATTCACACTCGTTCTCTTGTGGACGATTTGGATCTATTGGATACATTTTGAAATTTGGAGCTTATTCTTGGATATTTCTTGGAGCTATTCTTTGGATAATGGAAGGAATTCTTGCATATTTTCATGTAAGTTCTCTATATTGTTGAATATCTATTTTTTTTTCTAATGTATGGAATTATTGATTCTAGGTCATAGTAAAATTGTGCCCTAATTTGTTGAAGAGTAATTGAATTAATATCTAGGTGAATATTGCATACATTACTCATGTATAACATGTAATGAACATTCCTAGTGGTGATCTCCCATAAAATTCCATTTTTCATTGAGTAGGTAAATGCTTGAAATTTGCTTGCCAGGGCATCAAGTTTTGGCTTCCTTGAAAACAAGTTTAACTAACCTAAATCATCCTAGATTCCATTCTCCCAAGGAAGAAGGCACTAGTCCAACTTTTTGGTGATCAACCTCATCTTTTATCCATCTTCTCTCTCTTAATTTCAGTGCTTTCAAGGATAGAGAGGAAATATAGGGCTTGGTGCGAATTTTTGGGGAGGGAGGATTTTGGTGGTTGGAGAGCCTAAACATCAAGTGGGTAGGGTTTGCCACAAAATCTATCAATTTGGTGGGCATCCACTTCAATTTCATCCATAAATTCTCTTGCCGTAGGTGTTTACCCTAAGTGGGATATCCTAGTTTTTCTTCCCTCAACTTAAGGACTTTATTGAAGGTTTCATGAGCCTCGCTTAGCTAACATATATTGTAAGCAACCTTTTCTCCATTCCTTGACCTTGATTTGCTCCAGCACTCGTCAAATTAATCAAACCTTGTGCCTAATGAAGCACAACCATTATAAGACCCTTTAAGACTCGTAGGTCTTGACGAGTCATATGCCAAAACGAGTCACTCTCATAGATCCCGCGCATAATACCTTACTCATGCTAACTTGCATAAGACTTGCATTGACTCGTTTACTCACATATGACTCATATCAAACTCATATGGACCCGTATAAGACATGTCCCTGGCAACAAATTTCAATTTTTTATTTTTTTTTTTTTTTCGAATTATTTTTATCTTTTTAATTTTATTTTTTTTGTATTTTGCCAAGTCTTATACAAGTCCTTCCTGATTCTTATATGATTCGTCAAGTCAATAGCCAGACGAGTCTTATACGAGTACGAGTCGTGCAACATTGCCTGGGCCTTGAGCCCTTGTTTCTAGATTCTTCATAGAAAGTGAATTGTTTCCTTGTGAAGCCTTGGACCAAAATTGTGTCTTTCTTGAAGACCTCCTAGCGAGATCATTTCATACTTTAACCCTAGAATACTTATTATAAGTGATCTCTTTCCTCCCGGGACTCCCCCCATAAGTGAAAGTCCTTGAAGAGTAGGGGTTTTGGTTGTGGTGACAATGGACCATGTTACCCACCACCTGTGGGTGACACCCATAGGAGAATTGTTTTCTCCTAGGTAGTCCTTAATCGACAGCCAACGGCCCCTTGCATCCACCAGATAGTTCAATGTGCCACCATCTTCGATGCTTCCTCACCTATCTGTTATGATCATAAGTTTGAAGCTATGTTGCAGGAAACGCTGGGGGGGGCGTTTCCGACCGAAAACGGAAACGAAACGCGTTTCCGCGTACGGTACGACCGTGAAATGCGTTTCCAGCCGTACCACCTCGTTTCCCGAAACGGAAACGTGGGTGGTATGGTCGGAAACGCGTTTCACGGCCGTACAGCCCCACGTTTCCAAAAAAAATGATTTGTTTTTTTTAATTTGTTTTTTAATTTTTTTTAGGGTTTAGGGTGGGTTCTAGAAGCCTCTCTAAACTTATAAAAGAGAAGTTTGTCTCATTCTCTCATCACACTATTCAGCAAGTCGTTTCTCTTGGAGACTGGCAGTTGTTTCAGCTACGGTGTTTTGAGCAGTGAGCATCAGCAAAGTGGATTTCAGCAGCAGGAAAAAGAGATTTCAGCAACAAGAGAAAGAGATTTCAGCAGCAGCAGATTTGGCTCAGCTACAGCCATATTTCTCTTCTCTTTTCTAGCATTTTGGGGTAGTTTCAGCCACAGAAAATTAATTTGGGTAAGCCACATTCATTTTGTTAGTTTTTTCTTACTATTTCTTCAATTTTTCTAGGGTTTATGCAGCCAGAAATATGAAATACGTTTTTTATTTATAGATTTGTTTTTTAAATTGATTTTTGCAACAAATTTGGCTCAGCTACAGCCATATTTCTCCTCTTTTCTGGCATTTTAGGGTAGTTTCAGCCACAAAGAATTAATTTGGGTAAGCCACATTCATTTTGTGGCTTTTTTCTTACTATTTCTTCATTTTTTCTAGGGTTTATGCAGCAATATGAAATACGTTTTTTATTTATAGATTTGTTTTTTAAATTGATTTTTGCAACAAATTTGGCTCAGCTACAGCCATATTTCTCCTCTTTTCTGGCATTTTAGGGTAGTTTCAGCCACAAAGAATTAATTTGGGTAAGCCACATTCATTTTGTGGCTTTTTTCTTACTATTTCTTCAATTTTTCTAGGGTTTATGCAGCCAGAAATATGAAATACGTTTTTTATTTATAGATTTGTTTTTTAAATTGATTTTTGCAGCAGATTTGGCTCAACTACAGCCATATTTCTCCTCTTTTCTGGCATTTTAGGGTAGTTTCAGCCACAGAGAATTAATTTGGGTAAGCCACATTCATTTTGTTAGTTTTTCTTACTATTTCTTCATGCAGCCAGAAATATGAAATACGTTTTTTATTTATAGATCTGTTTTTTAAATTTATTTTTGCAACAATGGCTTCCAGCCAAAGTGCAGCTGCAAGTTCAAACCCTAGGGCCAACCCAAGGGTTGAATATTATCCCCTTTGGAGGCATGTGATGAAGCTTGAAAGATGTGGAGGTGGTGGCTCATGGGAATGGCGATGCAATCTTTGCAATAATACGTACAAGGGCTCCTACCCAAGAGTGAGGGCACATCTATTGCATGGAGGAGGACAGGGGATTTCAGGTTGCACAAAAACAGCAGATCCATTGGCAAGGAGGGCATATCAAAGAGAGCAAGATGAGGCGGATGATAATAAGAGAAGGCATGATGACCTTACTCAAACTCCATCTAACATTGAGCCAAGGATTGTAGCTGAAGCAAGAAAGAGGAGAGTTGGTCACACTGAACAGCATGAACAACCAGCACCCAAAAATACCAGAGGCCCAGGGGCATCCCCTTCAGTTCAGGATAGCAAAATTGCTAGATTGGTGAATGTGCAAGCAAGAGAACAAACTGATTCTAGAGTGGCTAGGTGCATTTATGCATGTGGTATCCCATTCAATGTTGTTCGCTCTCCTTACTGGCAAGATATGATAAGGGCAGTTAACAAAGATCCTCAAGGGTACAAGGGGCCCAACTATGAGAAAGTCAGAACCCAGCTTCTCAAAAATGAGAAGGAACTTGTGGAGGAAATTTTAGCTCCAATTCATTCTTCTTGGAGTAGCTCTGGGGTTACCATAGTCTCAGATGGTTGGACAGATATAAGGCGCAGGCCATTGATAAATATCATTGCCACTTCCCCCAAAGGAGCAATGTTTATCAAGGCAGAAGACTGCTCAGGAGAGGTGAAAGATGCACAGTTCATTGCTGATGTTATTATAAAAGTTATTGAACAAATAGGGGCTAACA
>APFE030509193.1:120094-143267 GCA_000404065.3 Pinus taeda | reverse complement strand
TCACAGAAAGCAGAGGATCTTGTTTATGTGCACTCCAACCTTCGCCTTGCATCTCATAGGGGTCCAGAATACAACAGTGGTCCTTCTAAAGAATGGGCTGTGGAGGCAGAAAATCTTGATTTGGAGCTCTCTCTTGCTGCCCTGAATATTGAGGCCGAGTCTGGAAGTGGAATTGGTGCATCATCTTCTTCAGCACCACCATCCACTGTTGAGCATTGTGCTGCTTCTATTTTTTATGAGGATTGTTATGATGAGGATTAGTCTTTTGTCTCTATAGTTCTTGCAGCCTTATAGTCTTTTGTACTTGCAGCCTCATATACTAATATAAATAAAGGCTGATTTTGAGATTTTGCCCTTGGATATATAATAAACTTTAATGGTTGCTTTTGGATTTTCCTATATTTTTATTGTCATTATGTGATCATTCATGACTCATGAGTAAATGTGATATAAATTTAATCTTAATGTTTAAATCATTAATGCTTTATGATTGCACATATATATAATAATTTTTAAATATTTTTAATATATATACATGTATATGTATATATATATATATATTCGCGTTTCCCCGTTTCCTCAAATTTGGGGAGGTCGCGTTTCGTATCGCTTCCCGTTTCGGAAACTCGTTTCCGTTTCCCCGTTTCGTGCAACTTAGGTTTGAAGTGGGCCTTCTGACCCCAAAGGTATGGCTTTCATTACGTAGTTGGGTATTTTTGCTTACTTATCATGGACACCTTTGGGCATGGATTGGCGGGGGGATTCGACGGAATGAATGGGCTTGGTTTGTACTCTTGTCCCCTTGTCCAATTTGGTGGTTAACCTTGTATCCTAGTCCCCGGGGATCTCTTTTATTGGCTACTAGCTTTATGAGTGGCACTACATGGGAAACCCTAATTTTGGTTGCGTGGTCCCACTTCCCAACATCACATACATCACTCCCCTCCACTCATTATAACCGCTTTTCACATATTTCTCATCTGGATCCACATTTGTCCATTGGGTCCACAAGGAGTTAGCCTCCTCCCCTTGTCCACACTTTGGATCGGGCCTGGAACGATGCGCCAAAGGTTGATGCAGCTAAAAAGAAAGTGAAAAGAATAATTTGGCCACTCTCAATAGGAAATGCACCATAAAATGCAAAAGATGGCCGAGACATACAAATTTAACACGTGGGCAAAAGCCAACATAAGCTCTACCTCTATTATTATGGTCGTCACCGTAGTTCCTAGGGCCCCTCATATCGGCCCCCTTGCATCGTTAATGAACCCATGATTGTCCCAACCCCTAGTGGGTGAACTTCCCTACCTTAAGGGGGTATTCACTGCTATATCATTCACATCATGCTCTCATCCCCTGAAGCCCCGAGCAGTGATAAAAGAAAAATCAATAAAAGGCAAAAGGAATATCAAGAAGGGCGAAAAAACAAAAGCCAGGGTAAATCATTTACCACAATTTCTCCCTCCTACATCTATACACCCAAGTGTGTGCTTCCCTCATGCCTTCCCCGATGCCCCACTCTGTTCTTTCATTATATCACATGACACCTGCCATATGACGGATGTATCATGGGCTTATCACTCCTTTAGAGGTTGAAACCACTTAATATGGTCCTTGATTAACCCCGTTCTTGAACTTGGAGACACTTGTACACTCTAAAGCCCATTATGGAAGGGCATGCCACTATGAAATGCTCACTTGGTTCCATGACTTGTAAGCTTATTTTCTTAATTACACTAATGATTTTTTGTATTGGAAGGTGAGAAGACACATTGGATCTCATGCAAGATTGCAGGTGGGTCTTCATCTTGGGGTTTGGTCTCCCTATACGGGGTCCAAACCCTCTAGAGGGTCATATTGGCATTTGTAGGGTGTGCGTTGAGAGCCATGGGGCTCCACTATAGTTATGCCATGGGAACTTTTAGTACCATGTGAAAATTTTGTTACTGCAACAACTGATTTATTTTACCTACTTATTTTTCAATAAGTTATTTACGAAAACCCTTCAGTAAACATTAAAATAAATTCTGCTGTAGACATCACAACATAATACAAAAACAAGTACATGCACAAGAATCAAACACATTAACACAGATATTTTCGGACAATTGTCCTCAGAAAAACCCAATGCGGGAAAACCGGTGCAACAAAGGAGGATTTTATTAATCAGTTATTCTTGAGTACAACTGGGTGCCAGACTGGCTTACCCAACAGTGATAAATTCTCCAGCACTCTCGCCCAAGCTGAACGTCAGACTTGCTGGCTTCTGCATAGCTCCCAGACCCTCTCTGTCAGCACTGGGCCTCTCTACGTCACCCACGTAGGCCCTCCAGTGATTGTGCAATCCTGCTACCTCTGTGTCTGCCTCTCCAATCTCTGTGTTGATCTTCTGGTGTTGTTCCTGCCTCTCTATTCCGTACCCACTACCTCTTGCTGCAATCTAGACCGTTGTTTCGAATTTCTCAGCAAACCCCGCTCCAGAAATCGAATTGCCTGGTCTCCCTTAGTGTGTTCTCCAACTGACCCTCAAGCCTCTTCTTATACTTTTCCTAATGGTCCATCAACGACCGAGATTACATCTCTAATCAATGGCTAAGATTAGATTTGGCTTGATTCATGTCTTTTGGAACCTTCTAACCCAGTTTTATATTAATACCCATTAATATTTTATTTTTCCCAAGTTTAGACTGAGGAACTCCATTAAAAATATTAATTATTTTAATATCTCCTAAACTGGGTAGAATCTACCCAAATCATTTATGGGTCTTGGAGATCTCATGTGCTTTAGCCTCTCCACCAATTTTCATGGCTAAAGCACATCCGATGCTACCCCAAATCAACACTTCCTCTTAGCGAGGATTGTGCTCTAGTAATACTCCACACTGAGCATCAATATGATTATACAACATCTGTACCTGTGCTGATGCTAGGCCTCCCCGCCCAACATCCTCTCCACTACTGCATCCTGTACTACTGCCCATGGCTATGTCACTTCCACTACTTTATTTGTACGGCATCTCCCTCTACATCTGTGCTACTGCTAGTCCTTTCTCCCAACACTGCATCTGCACTGCAACTCCCTCTGCCTCCACGCTGCTGCTGGCCCTTCTTCCCAACACTACATCTGCACTACAACTTCTTCTCATCATGCTGCATTGTACTACTGCTGATTGCTACTGCACTGCAACATCATACCCAGTTCTGCTACTGAAATGGATTCTTTATCATCCCCATCTTCTCCCTGAAATAATCAAACATTGTTCTTCCAAGGGCCTTGGTAAGGATGTATGCCACTTATTCTCCTGTAGGAGTGTAGCTCAACTGTACAACTCCTCGTTGGACACAATCTCTGACAAAGTGACACCGAATATCAATATGCTTTGACCAATCGTGAAATACTAGATTCTCAAAGAGCTTGATGCAACTTTGATTATCACACATGATCTTGGTCGCCTCCATCTTTCTTCTGAATAGGTTCACAAGTAATTTTCTAAGCCATATGGCCTTGCACGAAGTTGTGCTTGCAGCCATATATTCTACCTCAGCTGAGCTCAGAGCTACGGATTTATGTTTCCTACTGCACTAGGAGGACATTCCCGATCCAATGTTGAAACAGTACCCAGAGGTACTTTTCCGATCCATTGAACTTCCAGCCCAATCTGCATTAGTAAATCCACTCAATCTAATATCCTTGCTCCTGGTGTACAAGAGTCCATAATCGACTGTTACCTGTATATATCTGAGAACATGTTTGGTTGTTGCCCAGTGCGCCCCCTTCGGTTCCACCATGAATTGACTGAGGGTGTTGACAGCGTAACAAATGTCTGGCCTAGTATTGACCAGATACATCAGGGACCCTATGAGCTGCTTGTATAAGGTAGGATCAACATCCTTGTCTTCTGATGCATCAATTTTCTTCCAGTTGGTGATCATCGGAGTAGCCATGGGTCTACAATCCTGCATCCTGAATCTCTTCAGAATTTCTGTAGCATATCTCCCTTGTCCAAGGAAGATCTCCCCCTTTTGCTACCAAACTTCCAACCCCAGGAAATAATGCATCTATCCCAAATCCTTCATGTCAAATTTTGTGGCCAAATTCTTCTTGCAGTCCTCGATGAGCTTGGATGATCTTGTCAAAAAGAGATCATCCACATATAATACTAGGATTAGAGGCTCATTCTCTACAACCAGATAGTAGAGATTTGGATATGCGTCACTCTTGACAAATCCCATCTTTTGCAAGTAGCCATCAATTCGACCATACCATGCTCTAGGTGCATGTTTCAACCCATACAGGGCTTTCTTCAATCTGCATACATGAGACTTCTTCTCATGTGTCTCAAAGCCTTCTAGTTGTTCAATGTATACCTCCTCTTCTATCACCCTGTTCAAGAATGCCGTTTTGACATCCATCTGATGAATCTCCCATCCCATCTGTGTTGCAAGAGATATCACAGTTCTAATAGATGTATACATGGCTACTAGGGCAAAGGTCTCTTCGTAGTCAATTCCTTCCTTCTGAGCATACCCCTTAGCCACAAACCTGGCTTTGTACTTTTGCACACCACCGTCTGCAGCATATTTAATCTTGTAGATCCATCTCGAACCTACCACCAATCTGTCTTGAGGCCTCGGCACTACCTCCCAAACATCATTCACCGTTATGGAATTGTATTCCTCTACCATTGCATCCAACCAAACCTGATGTTGAGCAGCCTCCTGAAAACTGGTAGGCTCCCCATCCTGAGCTACTAATGCTTGATATCTATCTGGCTATTTTCACTCCCTTTTATTGTTTCTTGGTGCACCGATGAAATCCTCTGCATCTCGCAGAATCTGACGAAGTTCCCTGCTCGTTCTTGCTCTAGTAGCAGGTGCTTTTGTTAGCTCCTCCTCTTGTGATTGCACTGGTGTGTTCTCCATCTACCCATCGACGACTTCTTATAATCTTTTGTTGGAGCACCAACGCCAAGGTTAAAATGTAATCAATGGCACAAATTATTTCCCTGTTGATCCGTATGAGTTTCTAGAACATTCACGCCATGACTTAATTAATTCCCTTTAATTAATCATATTTCCTAAGTTTAGACTTAAGAAACATTAAGAAACGATTAATTATTTTAATTAAGTCGTCTCTATGTGGAATTTCCAGAAACGATTTATGGGTTTTGGAGATCTCATATATTCTAGCCTCTCCACAGAATTTTGTGGCTAGAACATATCCGATGCTACAAAAGCTAACACTCCCTCTTAGCGAGAATATGTTCTAGCGCTGCAACCCACTGAAGCAACACCCTGTCTCTGCATCATCTCCTGTCACGATGTTGATGTCTAGTTGTTTTTGCCCATCAACTATTGCGCAACTCTGATAACTGTTGAATTTGTGTTGTTGTCGACGTTGCCATACTGCTGCCAACACTGTAGTGAAACTCCCTCTCATCTACTGCTACTGCAACTGAGAATCCATTTGTTTCTACTACTGAAACAGGTTCTCCACCATACCCATCTATTCCCTGAACTAGATGAACTTAGCTCTCCCTAGAGCTTTCGTGAGTATGCCTACTACCTGATCTCCTATGGGAACATACTACAGCCGGATTGCCCCACCCTGAACGCAGTCTCTAATGAAATGACATATGATATCAATGTGCTTCGACCTATCATGAAATACTGGATGCTTAGAGAGTTTTATGCAACCCTGATTATCTCAGTAAACATTGGTCGCTCCCATCCTTTTCCTGAACAGACTGACGAGCAGCTTCCTAAGCCATATAGCTTTGCATGTTGCTGTGCTGGTTGCCATATATTCAACTTCTGTTGAGCTCAGTGCCACTGACTTTTGCTTCCTGCTGCATCAAGAGACCATCCCTGATCCAACATTGAAGCAATACTCGGAGGTACTTTTCCTGACCACTGAACTACCTACCCAATCTGCATCTGTGAATCCGCATAATCTGACGTCATCCCCTCGAGTATATTTCAACCCATATCTGATTGTTCCACGCACAGATCTAAGAATGTGCCTAGTTGTTGCTCAATGTACCCTTTTCGTTTCTACCATGAACTGACTAAAGGTATTGACAGTGAAACAAATGTTGGCCTACTATTCACCGATATATGAGTGACTCAATGAGCTATTTGTACAAGGTGGGGTCAACTTCCTTGTCCCCTCATGCATCTATCTTCTTCCAATTGGTGATCATGGGCATCGTTATGGGTCGACAATTTTGCATTCTAAATCTCTTCAGAATATTTGTAGCATATCTCCCTTACCCAAGGAAGATCTCCCCATACTTCTGTCATACCTCCAATCCTAGAAAATAGTGCATCAACCCCATATCCTTCATGTTGAATTCTGCTTCAAGGTTCCTTTTGCAGTCCTTTATGAGCCTATAAAAAATAGTTCATCTACATACAAAACCAGAATGAGAGGCTCATTCTCCACGATCGAATAATAGAGATTGGGATCTGAATCACTTGATGAATCCCAACTACTGCAAATAACTGTCAATCCGACCATACCATGCCTTGGGTGTTTGTTTGAGCCCGTATAGGGATTTCTTCAACTTGCATACATGAGTGTGCTTCTCATGAGTTTAGAAGCCTTCAAGCTGCTCTATATACACCTCTTCTTCTGTCACCCCATTCAAGAATGTTGTCTTGACGTCCGTCTGGTGAAACTCCCATCCCATCTGCACTGCTAGGGATATAACAGATCTGATAGAGGTATATCTGGAAACTAGGGCGAAGGTCTCCTCATAGTCTATCACTTCCTTTTGTGCATACCCTTTCGCCACGAATCTAGCCTTGTACTTCTCTACGCTGCCATCTGCAGCGTACTTGATCTTGTAGCTCTATCTAGAACCTACAACTGATCTGTCTTCTGGTCTAGGCACTACCTGCCAAACATCATTTGTCATGATAGAACTGTATTCTTCTACCATGCATCCACCCACACCTGATGTCGTGTGGCTTCCTGAAAGATGGAGGGTTCTGTAACCTAAGTTACCAAAGCTTGATATCTGCCAGGCTGCCTACGATGTCTCTTGTCTGTCCTAAGAGCTCCGACAAACTCCTCTACGTCCCTCAAGGTCTGCCACACTTCCCTACTAGCTCTACCACTGGTGGTGGGAGGTTCAATAAATTCCTCCACCTCTTCCTGCTGCTCCGTCTGCTGAGAACTCCCTGGATCTCCTACCCCTGAAGAGATACTAGTCTGGTAACCATACTCAATCCTTTTGACTCTCTTCCTACTTGTCCTACTTGTTGTCCCTGTTGCTGGACTAATGGAACTTATGTTGACTAATCACCTGCAGACATTTCTTGAGATCTTTTGAAAGCTCTGTCTCCATGAACTTTACATCTTGCCCCACTACAGTCTTCCTGCTGCTAGGAATGTAGATCTTGTATGCCTTTGAGATCTCGCTATACCCTACAAGAAACCCTTTCTCTGCAGTCTAATCCAATTTACTGTGCCTTTTATCTTGTATGTGGCAGTAATCCGCACACACGAATATCCTCAAATGACTTACCTCAGGCTTCTTTCCTATGAAGACCCCCTCTGTGGTTTTCTTCCCCAATTCTCTATGGGGTGTTCTGTTTTGAATGTACACTGTTGTGTTCCATGCCCTTGCCCATAAAAATCTAGGCAAATCTTGGTCACACAACATAGCCTTTGCATCCCCAACTATTGTTTTGTTCTTTTGCTCCGTTACTCCATTCTGCTGAGGATTATATGGAGTTGCCCATTCTCTTTTGAAGCCTTCCTTTGCGCAAAAGTCTGTGAAGTCTCTATCTCTGTATTCTCCACCATTATCTTAACGTAGCACCTTGATCTTTTTCCCTGTCGCGTTCTCTAAGAGAGCCTTGAACTCTCTGAACCGATCAAAGACCTCATCTTTGGTCTTTAAGAAATAGATCCAGGTCTTCCTATAATGATCATCAATAAAGATGACGAAATATTTGCCACCACTAAGAGCTCTAGTGGACATAGGGTCGCAAATATCTGAGTGTATTAATTGCAAGAAGCCATTTTCTCTGTTGTCACTTCTAGGAAATGTTGCCTTTGCGTAATTCCCAAGTACGCATCCTCTACACACATCACCGTGCTCTGTGCTGAGAACTGGAACTCCCGTTACAGATTCTCTGAGCATCCCAAGTGCTCCATGGTGTAAATGTCGCATCCTCCTGTGCCATAGTTTGTTCAATTCCTTCCCACTGCTATTATCATTGCCTATCAGTGTCATTGGTGAATCGAACTGCAACCTGTATAACCTGTTGCTCCGAGCTCCAATCTGTCTCACCTTCTTCCAGCTAGAGTTTTTGACATACACTTTCTTCGCTACGAAGTGTACATTGTACCCCTTATCCTGTAACTAGGACACTGAAATTAGGTTCATACCTAATCCTAACACATGCAATACATTAGTAGCACTGGTGTTGGTTCCTGTTTTTGTCTAAAATTCTATGGTGCCTCTCCCTACCGAAGTACATTTAATTTTGTTGCCCATAGTGATCTAAAAGTCCATCTGCTCCTCCTAATAGCTAGAGAAATATTCTCTAACTCCTATCATATGAGCTGAGGCTCCACTATCAGTATACAAGACACCAGATGATGTCGAACCTAGCAAGCATGCAAACTCATCCTCCAACCTAAAAGATATTTCTGAGGCTTCCTGATTGTTGATTCTATCCATGATTTTCTGTGCTATTTCTAACGCTTCCTTCCTAACGCTGATTTTGCTATTGCGAAATACTGCGTCCCAGCTGGAGATCTACTCTGCAAAAAATATTGTTGGTCCCTCTGCCTCTGGAAATCCTTGATCTAGAAAATTTAATCTCTTCGTCGACTCTCTCAGAGAAATAGACTTTTCCTCAAACACTGACCCTTCTAGCAAAAGGGGACTGCGCAACCTTTGGGGTTTCGAGTAGTTGCTTACGCAGTGCTATGAAGCTCCTTCTCCTTCTCTGCAACTGAGCTCTCCTGCTTCTGTCTGTGCTATGATATCATGTGAAACTTCTGAAACTCGGAATTCTACTGCAGCAATTGATAATATTTCTTCTATTTGTTAAATTAATTAAACAAACTATTTGCAGTTTCCTATGGCAAATATTGAAACATATACACTACACCTTCACAAAACAAATATTGCGGAAAATAAATGTTGGAAAATTAGAGAAATTATAGCACACATGTAAAGATATTGACACAATTATTTTAGGACATTGTCCCCCAAAAAAACCTATGCGGAAAAATCAGTGCAAAAGATGAGGGTTTCTTTATTAATTCTTCAGCAGTAATTCAAGTACAAGAATTCAGATAGCAGAAAAGAGGAAAAATACTGAGAGAAATTTAATAACAAATTTCTCACTCTCCACAGCAACTCCCTGACCCTGAGATGGACCCTCTGCCCATACATTGGTGTCTTTGCATCACCCTCTACGTAGTGCTCTAGTGGACGCGTCTCTCCTCACGTTGTCTCTTCCTGAATTCGTCCTGCATTTCCCAGACCACTGTTGATACCCTCTCTCTCCCCTGCAACTCACCCTATGGCTCTATCTCCTCTGCTGAACTTCATCCACTAAGAAAATCGATCTACCTGGGCAACTCAGTAACTGCACTGGTGCGTTCTCCATCTACCCATCGACTTCTTCTTATAATCTTCTGTTGGAGCACCAACGGCCAAGATTAAAACATAATCGATGGCCCAAATTATATCCCTATTGATCTATGTGAGTTTCTAGAACATTCACACCATGACTTAATTAAGTCCTTTTAATTAATCATATTTCCTAAGTTTAGACTTAGGAAACATTAAAAAACTATTAATTATTTTAATTAAGTCGTCTCTAGGTGGAATTTCTAAAAACGATTTATGGGTTTTGGAGATCTTATGTATTCTAGCCTCTCCACAAAATTTCGTAGCCATAATATATCTGATGCTACAAAAACTAACAAAGGGAAGTTGAGAGACTTGTGTAGGATGCGAGGGAGAATGTGGGTGCTCCTTCAAATCAACGCAGGCAAAGAAGGTCACCATATCGGTACACTGGCTACATGGCTCTAATGACTGAGTTTGTAGAGACTGAGCAATCCTCTTTCGAGGAAGCAGTAGAGCAACTTCTATGGGTTGATACAATGGTGGAGGAATACGAATCCATTGTAAAGAACAGTATTTGGGAAGTGGTCCCAAGACCAGCAAGTAAATCAGTCGTGGGTTCGAGATGGCTCTTCAAAGTAAATCATGCAGTAGACGGAAGCATAGAAAAGTACAAGGCCATATTTGTGACCAAGGGGTACTCTCAAGTTGAGGGGATTGACTATGAGGATACCTTTGCTCTTGTAGCAAGGTACTCATCCATTAGATCAATTCTTGCTCTGGTTGCACAGATGGGGTGGAAGATCCACTGGATGGATGTAAAAACAACATTCCTCAATGGAGTTATTGACAAGAAGGTGTATATTGAGCAACAAGAAGGCTTCAACACTTTTGATCGGGATTCGCATGTGTGCAGACTCAAGTGAGTGTTGTTCGGTCTCAAGCAAGCACCCCGTGCGTGGTACAATGGGATTGATAGCTATCTCATTGGTTTGGGCTTCACCAAAAGTGAAGTGGATGCAAACCTCTATCATATCTTGGTAGAAGGTAAATTTTTTATTAGAATCTTATATGTTGAAGACTTGATTTTAACTGGTGATGAGCAACTAATCAGATCTTGCAAGGAGGACCTTGCAAGAGAGTTTGAAATGAAGGAAATGGGTCTCATGCACTACTTCCTTGGATTGGAAGTATGGCAAGGTGATGGGGAATTGTTTCTCTTAGTGCAAGTATGCCAACGAGATACTTCAGAAGTTCTGCATGGACAATTGCAAACCCATGGAAACACCTCTAGCAAACAACTAGAGGAAAGAGGATGCCACTTCAGGTGAGAAAATGGATGCTACTGTTTACCGATAGTTGGTGGGTTCACTAATGTATCTTGTGAACACGCGACCAGATATGTGCTATGTAGTCAACCAGTTGAGCCAAGCTATGGTTAGGCCAACCAAGTTATTTTGGAGGGTAGCTAAGCATGTTCTATGGTACCGCAGAGGCACTACCCGGTTTGGACTATGGTATAGACAGACAGACAGAGTGAGGTTGTGTGGCTTCACAGATGCAGATTGGGCAAGGAGTCCATTAGACCGAAAGAGTACATCAGGTAGAATTTTCAGTGTTGGGTTCGCAGTGGTTTCTTGGTACAGAAGAAAGCAAAGATCTGTGGCACTCAACTTAGTAGAAGCAGAATACATGGTTTCCAGTTGTTGTCGCACAAAGTGTCTAGGCACTGCGACAACGCTCAGAGTAAGGGATGTCACTCTCGATCCTTACTCACTCCGTTTAGACTCTCTCCTAGGCAAGTCAAGGGAGGTAGTCCCTAAAGTAAATGGATGAAGATAGCTTGTGAAAACAAGCCCTAGGAGATTTTAATGATGGACAACTTGATGAAAGTAAACGAAACTCGATGAACTTAGATGAAAAGATTAAATGCTAATGTAAACAAGACACGACCATAAGATAGAAACAATTATAGACCAGTGTCTTTATGCTAAACTAACCCTAGATAAAGTAAAACAAGTTATCCAGAACACTTTACAAATATGTGACGAATAATGACAATCATGAATAATTGATATAAATGCCCAAAATATTCCAGATTTAAGATGATTATTGTTAATGACCAAGATCTAGAATTAATTAATTTTTTCCAAAGGTCAATATAACTTAAAACATTTATCGTATTTTGACCATAGGAAAATCATAAAAATGCATTTAATAACACTAAGGGACTTCAAATTTAAATCTTAATTGGTCCTTAGGCAATAATTAAAGGAGTAAAACAAATCAATGGGTTAAAAAAAAATCGAATTTTTTAATGGCCATAGGCCACATTAAAAATTTTAATATTTAAGCAAAACCCCCTTAATTTATTCCATTTTAAATCCTTAGTCACAAATTTAAAATTTTTAGGATTTTTTTTATTGTTTAGGATTTTTACATTTTTTCAAGAAAAATGTTATGAATTTTAAATATATATATTTTTTAAGATTTTAAATGTTTAGGATTTTAAAAGTTTAGATTTTTATATTTTAATTTTTAAATTTTTAAATATTTTAAATGTTTATTTTTTTACTTTAAAATAAAAATGAAATGAAAACTAAAAAAAATAGAAACAAAATCGATTTTTTTTTTTTGAAACTTAATGAATCCTAACTTAAGTTTAATTTAATAAAATTGAAAACATATATACATAAGCTAACCCTGATTCTAAAATACAAATGAAATAAGCGAAATAACTATGCATAAACGAAAATATCGAAGTTTTTTTTTTGTGACTGCAGGTTCGCGTGAGGAGTAGAGGGCCAGACGAAGGCACAGGGAGATTTGTGCAGGTGAAAAGGATCGAAGGCTTGTGCAGAAGCTTGGACGCAGGCAGGGATGGACGACAGAGAATTGACTGAGGGTGTTGACAGCGTAACAAATGTCTGGCCTAGTATTGACCAGATATATCAGGGACCCTATGAGCTGCTTGTATAAGGTGGGATCAACATCCTTGTCTTCTGATGCATCAATTTTCTTCCAGTTGGTGATCATCGGAGTAGCCATGGGTCTACAATCCTGCATCCTAAATCTCTTCAGAATTTCTGTAGCATATCTCCCTTGTCCAAGGAAGATCTCCCCCTTTTGCTACCAAACTTCCAACCCCAGGAAATAATGCATCTATCCCAAATCCTTCATGTCAAATTTTGTGGCCAGATTCTTCTTGCAGTCCTCGATGAGCTTGGATGATCTTGTCAAAAAGAGATCATCCACATATAATACTAGGATTAGAGGCTCATTCTCTACAACCAGATAGTAGAGATTTGGATCTGCGTCACTCTTGACAAATCCCATCTTTTGCAAGTAGCCATCAATTCGACCATACCATGCTCTAGGTGCATGTTTCAACCCATACAGGGCTTTCTTCAATCTGCATACATGAGACTTCTTCTCATGTGTCTCAAAGCCTTCTAGTTGTTCAATGTATACCTCCTCTTCTATCACCCTGTTCAAGAATGCCGTTTTGACATCCATCTGATGAATCTCCCATCCCATCTGTGTTGCAAGAGATATCACAGTTCTAATAGATGTATACATGGCTACTAGGGCAAAGGTCTCTTCGTAGTCAATTCCTTCCTTCTGAGCATACCCCTTAGCCACAAACCTGGCTTTGTACTTTTGCACACCACCGTCTGCAGCATATTTAATCTTGTAGATCCATCTCGAACCTAACACCAATCTGTCTTGAGGCCTCGGCACTACCTCCCAGACATCATTCACCATTATGGAATTGTATTCCTCTACCATTGCATCCAACCAAACCTGATGTTGAGCAGCCTCCTGAAAACTGGTAGGCTCCCCATCTTGAGCTACTAATGCTTGATATCTATCTGGCTATTTTCGCTCCCTTTTATTGTTTCTTGGTGCACCGATGAAATCCTCTGCATCTCGCAGAATCTGACGAAGTTCCCTGCTCGTTCTTCCTCTAGTAGCAGGTGCTTTTGTTAGCTCCTCCTCTTGTGATTCTTCCTGATTCGAGGAATAATTCTTTACATCTGTTAGTTGAAGTGGTTTGACCAACGGATCATCTTTTGACTGCTCCTCGAAAGGCATTTCTCGAGATTTTCTGAAGGCCCTATCCTCCATGAACTTCACATCTCGTCGAACTACTACCTTCCTACTCCTTGGAAGATAGATTATGTATGCCTTAGCGTTCTCTCTATATCCCACTAGATATCCTTCGCTACAGTTTGATCCAGCTTCTTCCTCTTTTCCTCAGGTATGCAACAATATGCTAAGCTCCCACATATCCTGAAATGACTGACTTCAGGTGTCTTCCCTGTGAAGACATTTTCTGGGGTAACCTTTCCCAATGCCCGATGAGGAGTTATATTCTAAAGATAGACTTCCGTGTTGCACACTTCTACCCACAGGAATTTTGGCATATCCTGATCATACATCATGGCCCTAGCTACTTCCACGATAGTCCTATTCTTTCTTTCTGCTATTCCATTCTGCTCCAGATTGTAAGGAGTTGTCCACTTCTTCTGATGCCCTCCTTAGCGCAAAAATCAGTGAATTCCTTATTGACATACTCCCCACCATTATCTGAGTGCAAAACTTTTATTTTCTTCCCTGTCAGGTTCTCCACCAGAGCCTTGAACTCTTTGAATCGATAGAAAACCTCGTCCTTGGTTTTCAGAAAATAAATCCAAGTTTTCCTTGAGTGGTCATCAATGAAGGTGAGGAAGTACTTGACACCACTAAGAGCTTTAGTGGACATAGGTCCACAGATATCTTTGTGTATTGATCCTAGTACACTCTTGGCCCTGTTTTTGCTTCTAGGAAATGCGCTTTGGCATTCTTTCCTAGAGCACATCCTCTGCATACATCATCTCGTTCTGTACTAAGATCTGGAACTCCTGTTACAGTTTTCCTGAAAATTCTTAAAGCCCCGGGGTGCAAATGTCCCATTTTTCTATGCCATAGTTCGTTCAAATCCTTGTCTCCATGACTGCCTATCAGTGCCATTGGTTATTCTAGTTGTAATCTTTACAACCTGTTATTTTTGATCCCAATTTGCACTTTCTTTTTCCAGCTCGGGTGTTTGACGTATACTTTCTCCTTGATGAAGAAAATGTCATAGCCCTTTCCTTGAAGTTGAGATACAGAAAGTAAGTTCATCCCCAGTCCTGGTACATGCAGTACGTTGGTAGCACAGAACCTCTCTCCCGATTTTGTTTGAAAAACTATGGTACCCTTCCCTACTAGAGTACCCTTTGCCTTATTCCCTGCAGTGATTTGAAAATTCATCCTTTCCTCCTGATAATCTGAGAAACATTCCCAGACTCCCATCATATGCCAGCAGTCTCCACTGTCTATATACCATACCTCTGATGATGCAGAGCTTGTCACACAAGCAGCTTCTTCTTCCAATCTAGAATCCAACATAGAGAAATCGAAATTACTGTCTCTTGTGCAATTTTCTGAAAATTTGTGCAAGTCTCTTGACGTAGATGCCTCTGCATCATGGTCTCGACCCATAATTGATTTTCCCTTCCTGTCTCTGATTACTTGCTCTGATACCATGTGAAAATTTTGTTATTGCAACAACTGATTTATTTTACCTACTTATTTTCCAATAAGTTATTTACGAAAACCCTTAAGTAAACATTAAAATAAATTATGCTACAGACATCACACCATAATATAGAAACAAATACGTACACAAGAATCAAACACATTAACACAGATATTTTTGGACAATTGTCCCCGGAAAAACCCAATGCGGGAAAATCGGTGCAACAGAGGAGGATTTTATTAATCAGCTATTCTTGAGTACAACTAGGCGCCAAATTGGCTTACCCAACAAAGATAAATTCTCCAGCACCCTCCCCCATACTCAGCATCAGACTTGCTGGCTTCTGTGCAGCTCCTAGACCCTTTGTGTCAGCTCCTACCTCTCTGCGTTAGCACTGGGCTTCTTTGCATCACCCACGCAGGCCCTCCAGTGACTGCGCAGTCCTACTGTCTTTGCGTCTGCCTCTCTAATATTTGCGCTGATCTTCTGGTGATGTTCCTGCCTCTCTGTTTGTACCCGCTACCTCTTACTGCGATCCAAACCATTGGTTCGAATTTCTCAACAAACCCCACTCCAGAAATCGAACTGCCTGGTCTCCCTCAGTGTGTTATCCAACTAACCCTCAAGCCTCCTCTTATACTTTTCATGTTAGTCCTTCAACGACCGAGATTACATCTCTAATCAACGACTAAGATTAAATTTGGCTTGATCCATGTCTTTTGGAACCTTCTAACCCAGTTTTATATTAATACCCATTAATATTTTATTTTTCCTAAGTTTTCGACTTAGAACTCCATTAAAAATATTAATTATTTTAATATCTCCTAAACCGGGTAGAATCTGCCCAAACCATTTTTGGGTCTTGGAGATCTCATGTGCTTTAGTCTCTCCACCAATTTTCATGGCTAGAGCACATCTGATGCTACCCCAAATCAACATACCACTCATTGCTCGCTCGTGTTCCACTTGTTTGATGATGATGATGCACCTGGACCACCTTGCCCAGTTAGCTACACCCTTGTAACATACATTTGGCAGTTGATCGAGGGCCTAGATGAGGTTGTGTCTCATCGTGGGAGGCAAAGGGAGGGCTTGCGTCATTGTTCCAACCCTTGCAAATGGGATATAGGCTTGTTCGATCCACTTGGAGACCCATAAGGATGATTTTGTGCCCCCGCAGTCACTTGGGAGCACCACAGGTCATTTGCTTGGAGATCAAGGGGCCATCCCCTTCATCACTATTTATAGAGCCCTTCCACTCATTTTGGCTCATGAAGGACTTCACTAGACCCTTCAAATGGCCCTCCTAGCTATTGTATTACCATTGCGGCCCTCTTGAGAGGCTTATTTTTCATATTATAGAGCTATTTGATGGGATTGTCACTACAGGATGTTATTTTGCACAATATTTTATTATTAGAAGCATCATTACAAATTGAATCCTTAGAGGATCATATATATTGATGAGGAGATCATTTCATTCCTCATCATCACTTGGATTTGTATCTCTCTCTTCTTAAGAATTTCGCTATAGCTATTGATGGACGAATTGGAGAAATATTGATGCATTTCAATGCTTGCATATCTATTCTTGGTCTTGGAGCTTCAATTTTGTCTCTTTGATGATTGGATATATTCGCTATACTTGTAAGTACTCTTTCATGGTTCATCTCTTTCTATTGTATACATGACTAATGTATGGAATTTTCAATCATGAAATATGAAATTTTTCCCTAATTGAATGCAAAATTGTAAAAAAATTGATTTTGTGAGGTATTGCATATGTTACATGTCTAGGTATGGTGAATGAATGTTCCTAGGGGTAAACTATCTCCATAATTACCTTGAAAAGTCATCAAATTGTTGCAATAAGAAGTATAAATTCCTTGGTAACCTAGTAGCTGCCTCTAGGGCTATGCGAAGTTGCCATAGGACTCCTTGATTGGGTAAAGGCACTCCAAAAATTGAAAGCACATTGACTCCATTCTCCCAATAGGCTAGGCATTGATCTTATCCTTGGTGATCACCTTAAAATAATATCTTTCCTCACCTCATCTCCTTCTTTCTAAGCCCTAACTGAAGAGGTCTCCTAGGGCATCAAGCAAAATATTTTTGAGCCATCCATTTGGAGAGCAAGTTGGACTACAACTGCACTAGGTTTTTCCCTAGGCCCTCGCAAAGTTTGAAGGATTTTCCATGGCTATATTTGGAATTAACCCTAGCCCTAGCTCCAACTTCGTTCTTGTCCCTAGGTTTCCTTAGTTAGTGGCTTCCTCAGGGGTCATTGCACTAAAAAATCAAGTTAATTTCAATTCCGTTGACCCTCTTCCTCTCCCTTTCTTGGTTTAGATCTTTTGTTTAAAGTTTCACCCAAAACCATAGGCCTTGCTTGGGTCCACTTGGGCTTCTTTGTGGTCTTGTACCTTCATCGTTTCTATTTCACAATACCACTTTAGAAACCCTCTTCCCTTAAGGATCTTAGGTCAAGGGCATCCCTTATCAAGCAATATCTCTAATCCCTAGGTCTAGGCCTCCTTTGAGCCTTTCTTGGAGAGCCCCACACCTTGATTCTAGAGCAAGCAAACCCTGTCATGTGAGTCTCTCTTGTGGATGGGCTTCTGAAATCACTATCTATACCATCATTGACTTATGATTCATAGTGATTTTCCTTATACCAAGACTCCTCCTAGCGGTGAAAGTCCGTAAAGAGCAGGGGACATTGACTGAGGTGACAATAGGTCCTTGGCCCATTGTTGCCACTTGGTCTAGTAAGTGCCCCTTTGGAACCCCTCCTAGGACCCCTGCTAGATTGAGCAGTAACAAGACACTACCCTGTTGTTGCTTATAGGTTTAGTTTATACCTCGTAGGGTTTCCCTCTCCAAGGCCTGCTGATTTTGCGGCAACAATACACACACACGCACATTTATATTCAGAGAAGTTAGCTTTGTAAAATAAAATACAAAATATTTTTACTTCTGGGTCGTGGTCATCTAAAGTTTCACTTAGAAGAGAGTGACTGTGCAATAGATCAACTTTCCTTTATCGTGTAGTTGTTTCTGAGGGAATATTTTACTTGTTCTGTTTTGTTATCATTTGTGATATGTTTTGAAAAGGATAAATGCTGGATTTATTTTCTGTCAAACTGTTTGAAACAGTTCTATTTTTGAATTATATCATTTTTGAATGAGAATATATAATTTGTTGTTGTTCTTGAGAAATAAAATCTTACTGTTTAATGTTTTCTATAACACTTACAATATTAAATTTATTAACTCAGGTGTTAATCCTAAGTGAGCATCTACAATCTATCACTGCGCTCCTTGACCAATTGCACACTGCACGATTCCGAGAGGTGATAGACAAAACATTGCCTAGACGGATGCGACATCTTCAATCTAAGCGTAACTATTCAGAAACTCCAATCAGCAATGACCCAAAAGATACTGACGTCATTCAGCAGAACACTCTGGTTGGACCAAAGGGAATCCAAAAACAAGTACTTGATGAAGAGACACAAGCACTACAGGTACTTGAGTGCAAATGCATGGATATTGTTGTTTCTCAATATGATATTATGGCCATCGATGTTGTATGAAATGTCGTTGGATAAAACTTTTCCCCTTTTATTTTTTGTTAGTTCTGATCTACAATTTACTCAAATGCTCATGCAGGTAGAATTGACCTGTCTTCTAGGTACAGTGCAAGAAACAGAGAGAAATATGTTAGCAATATCAGCTTTGAATAACCTGTTTTCAACTAATGTATTAGATCAAACTCTACAAATAGAGCGCTTATATGAACAGGTATAGCCATTTGAATTTGAACCGTTGCACTTAATATGGACATCTTATTCAGAAGTTTGGCAGCCATAAAATAGATGCTGTTACTCACTTTCAATTTAAAAAAAAAATTATGAGTTTGTCTTAATACATACTAATGTATAAATTGAACTATTTTAGGATTTCAACTTTGATCTTAATTCACAGGATAGACAATACATGGTGTCTTTTTGGCAAGTAAAAATATACAAATATTCATAATAATGATATGGCTGTTGTAGAGGTTGGACACCATTCAGCTTACTCCTATGGAAGGTTGGACGTGGCCTGCCATATAAATTGTTAAGTCTCTAACATAGAGGATAAAGAGATCTAATTTTGGTGGCCCTTATAGATGGCCACAATTTTCCCAATGAGTTGGGTCTAAGACCCCAAAGCAACTAGGAACTCTCCCAATAATTGCAGGGCTTCTTTCTCAATTACTGAAGGTAATATTATTAGGACAAGTGATTGCTCCTAACTTCTAAGTGGAGGGCTAGTAGGTTGCTTTGTGCTCAAATCTAAAATACACAAAATCTCATTCACAGGATTTGACTCTGGAATCTCTTTTCAAGAGGCTTCTTATAAAAATGTCTTTTCCATGTCTCTCTTGGGGTCAAAACTAGTCATCTATTCAACCTTTGTTCTTGTTGGTTGATTATTAAGAGAGATTGATTTGGTTTCCTCCATGACTGTTTCTTGAATTATTTTGGCTTCTCTTTGCTCAGGGTCTATTACTTCATTTCCTCTTAGGCTCTCCTCAATTTGTCTTTCTTTAGTTCATTTTCACATACTCACCCCTAACTATTTCTACACCTTCCCTAGATGGTTCCTATTACGTCTCTTGTAAATAGGCTTCTCAAAGATACTTGCAATCTGCTAAAACTGACATAGATAGGACAAGGGCCCTGTTGCCGCAAAATATAGCAGGCCTTGGAAAGGAAAACCCTACAAGGTATAAACTAGACTTATAAGCAATAGTGGGGTACTGGCCCACTGTCACCATAGCCAAAAACCCCTGCTCTTTACAGACTTTCACCGATGGGAGGAGTTTTAGTAGGAAAGAGATCTCTTATAATAGGTATTTTAGGGTTAAAGTGTGAAATGATCTCACTGGGAAGTCTTCACGAAAGACACAATTTAGGTTCAAGGCTTCAGAAGGAAGCAATTTGCTTTCTTTGAAGAGACCTAGAAATAAGGGCACGAGACCTAGGGTTTGATAGATTTGACGAGTGTTGGAGCAACTCAAGGTCAAGGCAAGGAGGAAAGGTTTCTTGTAATGTATTTTAGCTAAGCCAAGGCTCATGAAACCTTCAATGAAGTCCTTAAGTTGAGGGAAGAAAAATGAGGGTTTCCCTCTTAGAGAAAACACCTAGGGCAAGAGAATTTATGGATGAAATTGGCATGTATGCCCACCAAATTGATTGGTTTTGTGGACAATCCTACCCTCTTGTTGTTTAGGCTCTCCAACCACTAAAATCCTCCCTTCCTAGAAAGTCGCACCAAGCCCTAGCTCTCTTTTCTAGCCTAAAGATCTCTCAAAACGGATAAGGGAAAGTGTACTTATGAAGAAAAGCCTACATGTGCACATTTGACAAGGTCGACCCTAAAACAAAGTGGACACCCTTGGAAGGCAATAAGTACAAGTGATCTCTAGCTCATTTGGACACCATCAAGAGACACTCCTCTGTCTTGACTTTTGGCTCGCACAAGTCTGAGGTTTGTCCGCGAAGGAACAGGTTCACTCTGAGGTGAAATTGCAAGGTCGGAAGCTCGCATCTCTGTTTTAGGGTTTTGGGCCATAGTCGTAAGCACAACACAGGAAGAAATCGACCACAATCACTCGCACAAAATCTCAACCATGTGACTGGAGCCTTCAAGTCGCACGGACAACTCTCCATCCATGCGACTAGGAGTTAGGGTTTAAGAATCACAGTCCCTTGTGTCTCTCAGACCAAATCTGACCCCAATCGCTCACATGCCAAGCTTAAGGGTGCCACTAGGCTGTTATAGTTGCTCGCATGACTCCCCCTCCGTGCAACCGAGACCTAAATGATGAAATCTCAGTTATCTGAAGATTTTGCTCAGTGACCGCAGGAATCAGCAGTTGACTACAGACAATGACAGTGCATTACAGACTTCGTAATCATATTTTTTTAGTATAAGCTTTGTTGGGTTCATTTACGGATGTTGTAGTTGATTTCGCAGGTTAGTTAGATAGATAAAGATATGGATCATTGTACTCTCTTTTGCTGAATCATTTGATGACTGTTGACTGCTGGAGTAGCACCTGACGATTATTTGACGACTCCATGCCCAAGGATGATCCAGAGGACACTTGTACCATCAGATGTCATCAGTCAACAGAGTTTTTTAACTCTCCTTCTATCTTCTCATCATATTTCTTCTTTGTACCCAGATTCCACACCCTACGGGGAATTGTAATAAGTGATGCTAGTATGATGTTTCTTGAATTTGTAACAGGCCTAGGATGTGGGACTCGATCAGCAAACGAGTACACCTTGGAGTGTTTTTTTTATCCGGTTAATTATCCCTTCTTTTTCAGAGGCGGATAATTCTCTGGATTTTTTCACTCGTGCACACCCCAAAGCCGAGGTGACGGTTTGAAGATTGAGCCCCTGGCACATCTTAGTGTCTAGGGTCGATGTATATTACCATACTAGATCACACGTAAAGTTTCGTGGAATTTGGCTAGGTCTAAGTAGGATTTTTTAATAGTTAAAATTTTCCCGCAAAACGGGAATTTTTAATTATTTTTTATATAAAGGCATAAATAAGTGGCATTAGGAGATGCCTGGGGCGTATGACCAGTCAAAATTCATCCTCAGAGGCCCAGCATTCTCCTAGAGCCTACCTTGGGGGTCAAAAAATGACTCAGAGTCCCTCAAAAGGCAATTTTTCCAGTGACAGTGGCAAAAATAAAGAAAAATCAAAAAAATGAATAATTGGAAAAATTTAAAAAAATTTCCAAAGTCAAAATAAGTCAAATTTTGACATGGAGATTAAGCAGATGATCAAGGATGATGTGGCAATTAATGTGGGGCCCACATCAAGTCAAAGGTCAAAGTCAAAGTTTCAGAAAGTCAAAGTCAAACTCAAAGGTCAAAGTCAAAGGTCAAAGTCAAAGTTTGAGTTCATAGAATTTCAAAGTGTAACTTTGATTTAAAGTTGATGTTGAAGAATTATTTTAAAATCGAAGTGGGACCCCCCACCATACCATAACTCAGGCAACCAAAAAATTTGAGGTCCGTACGATTTCCGTACGGCCGTACGGCAGCTTTCAGCAAGTCAAAGGAATCCACGCTGGCAGTCAAATGGAATGTGTACGTTGAATATTAATACAGTCAGCATACGTGGGCCAGTCCATATTTCTCATATCAAATCAGCGATTGGAACCCAGTCCGTACGCAGATCAGCCGTACGTACGGCAGTCAAAGCCAATCCGTACGCAGATTGAGCAGCAAATTTCGGTGGGCAGTAAACAGCCAGTTAAACGCATCTTCAGTCAAGCAGCATGTATACTCAGCATTTAACTCAGTTTACAGGCAGTTAGATCAGCATGTATACTCAGCATTTAACTCAATTTACAGGCAGTTAGATCAGCATTTATCTCAGCATATCTCAGGCAGTCATCTCCAGTTCAAAGGCAGCCAGTTAGAAATCAAACAGCAGTCTAAAGAGCAGTTATCTTCACATTGGGATTGTCATCAAGCCACTTGTCATTTCATTGCTTCATTGGGATCTTCACCTTATTGCCATTTGTCATTGGGAATTTACCTTGGGATTGTCTCCCATTTTCCTATTTATATGAGCCTTGGGCTCTTATTGTATATCATAGAACGAGCTATTGGGCTGGCGGAGACTCTGCCGGATTGTGTATTCAGTATTCTTATTAATAATAAAAGTCTTTGGGGTTAGCAGCTTCTCGTGTGGTGCATGTCTTGGTATATGAGGTATACTTGTATCGTTCAATGTTCATGTGATTTTCATTTTGCTTTCTAAGTTGTTTTTTCATTTTGCCTGAAGGCACTATTGTCTAGGGAGGAGAGATCTGCAGCTATCTCAGATCTCTTCTGGGCTTGGTATATCTTGCACGCTTGTTGTAGCTTGTCCATTCTCGGTTGAATGACAAGCTCAACTTGGTCTCTATATGCCAAGTTCCCTTTTGCAC
>APFE030509193.1:76681-120084 GCA_000404065.3 Pinus taeda | reverse complement strand
TCATTGCTCGCTCGTGTTCCACTTGTTTGATGATGATGATGCACCTGGACCACCTTGCCCAGTTAGCTACACCCTTGTAACATACATTTGGCAGTTGATCGAGGGCCTAGATGAGGTTGTGTCTCATCGTGGGAGGCAAAGGGAGGGCTTGCGTCATTGTTCCAACCCTTGCAAATGGGATATAGGCTTGTTCGATCCACTTGGAGACCCATAAGGATGATTTTGTGCCCCCGCAGTCACTTGGGAGCACCACAGGTCATTTGCTTGGAGATCAAGGGGCCATCCCCTTCATCACTATTTATAGAGCCCTTCCACTCATTTTGGCTCATGAAGGACTTCACTAGACCCTTCAAATGGCCCTCCTAGCTATTGTATTACCATTGCGGCCCTCTTGAGAGGCTTATTTTTCATATTATAGAGCTATTTGATGGGATTGTCACTACAGGATGTTATTTTGCACAATATTTTATTATTAGAAGCATCATTACAAATTGAATCCTTAGAGGATCATATATATTGATGAGGAGATCATTTCATTCCTCATCATCACTTGGATTTGTATCTCTCTCTTCTTAAGAATTTCGCTATAGCTATTGATGGACGAATTGGAGAAATATTGATGCATTTCAATGCTTGCATATCTATTCTTGGTCTTGGAGCTTCAATTTTGTCTCTTTGATGATTGGATATATTCGCTATACTTGTAAGTACTCTTTCATGGTTCATCTCTTTCTATTGTATACATGACTAATGTATGGAATTTTCAATCATGAAATATGAAATTTTTCCCTAATTGAATGCAAAATTGTAAAAAAATTGATTTTGTGAGGTATTGCATATGTTACATGTCTAGGTATGGTGAATGAATGTTCCTAGGGGTAAACTATCTCCATAATTACCTTGAAAAGTCATCAAATTGTTGCAATAAGAAGTATAAATTCCTTGGTAACCTAGTAGCTGCCTCTAGGGCTATGCGAAGTTGCCATAGGACTCCTTGATTGGGTAAAGGCACTCCAAAAATTGAAAGCACATTGACTCCATTCTCCCAATAGGCTAGGCATTGATCTTATCCTTGGTGATCACCTTAAAATAATATCTTTCCTCACCTCATCTCCTTCTTTCTAAGCCCTAACTGAAGAGGTCTCCTAGGGCATCAAGCAAAATATTTTTGAGCCATCCATTTGGAGAGCAAGTTGGACTACAACTGCACTAGGTTTTTCCCTAGGCCCTCGCAAAGTTTGAAGGATTTTCCATGGCTATATTTGGAATTAACCCTAGCCCTAGCTCCAACTTCGTTCTTGTCCCTAGGTTTCCTTAGTTAGTGGCTTCCTCAGGGGTCATTGCACTAAAAAATCAAGTTAATTTCAATTCCGTTGACCCTCTTCCTCTCCCTTTCTTGGTTTAGATCTTTTGTTTAAAGTTTCACCCAAAACCATAGGCCTTGCTTGGGTCCACTTGGGCTTCTTTGTGGTCTTGTACCTTCATCGTTTCTATTTCACAATACCACTTTAGAAACCCTCTTCCCTTAAGGATCTTAGGTCAAGGGCATCCCTTATCAAGCAATATCTCTAATCCCTAGGTCTAGGCCTCCTTTGAGCCTTTCTTGGAGAGCCCCACACCTTGATTCTAGAGCAAGCAAACCCTGTCATGTGAGTCTCTCTTGTGGATGGGCTTCTGAAATCACTATCTATACCATCATTGACTTATGATTCATAGTGATTTTCCTTATACCAAGACTCCTCCTAGCGGTGAAAGTCCGTAAAGAGCAGGGGACATTGACTGAGGTGACAATAGGTCCTTGGCCCATTGTTGCCACTTGGTCTAGTAAGTGCCCCTTTGGAACCCCTCCTAGGACCCCTGCTAGATTGAGCAGTAACAAGACACTACCCTGTTGTTGCTTATAGGTTTAGTTTATACCTCGTAGGGTTTCCCTCTCCAAGGCCTGCTGATTTTGCGGCAACAATACACACACACGCACATTTATATTCAGAGAAGTTAGCTTTGTAAAATAAAATACAAAATATTTTTACTTCTGGGTCGTGGTCATCTAAAGTTTCACTTAGAAGAGAGTGACTGTGCAATAGATCAACTTTCCTTTATCGTGTAGTTGTTTCTGAGGGAATATTTTACTTGTTCTGTTTTGTTATCATTTGTGATATGTTTTGAAAAGGATAAATGCTGGATTTATTTTCTGTCAAACTGTTTGAAACAGTTCTATTTTTGAATTATATCATTTTTGAATGAGAATATATAATTTGTTGTTGTTCTTGAGAAATAAAATCTTACTGTTTAATGTTTTCTATAACACTTACAATATTAAATTTATTAACTCAGGTGTTAATCCTAAGTGAGCATCTACAATCTATCACTGCGCTCCTTGACCAATTGCACACTGCACGATTCCGAGAGGTGATAGACAAAACATTGCCTAGACGGATGCGACATCTTCAATCTAAGCGTAACTATTCAGAAACTCCAATCAGCAATGACCCAAAAGATACTGACGTCATTCAGCAGAACACTCTGGTTGGACCAAAGGGAATCCAAAAACAAGTACTTGATGAAGAGACACAAGCACTACAGGTACTTGAGTGCAAATGCATGGATATTGTTGTTTCTCAATATGATATTATGGCCATCGATGTTGTATGAAATGTCGTTGGATAAAACTTTTCCCCTTTTATTTTTTGTTAGTTCTGATCTACAATTTACTCAAATGCTCATGCAGGTAGAATTGACCTGTCTTCTAGGTACAGTGCAAGAAACAGAGAGAAATATGTTAGCAATATCAGCTTTGAATAACCTGTTTTCAACTAATGTATTAGATCAAACTCTACAAATAGAGCGCTTATATGAACAGGTATAGCCATTTGAATTTGAACCGTTGCACTTAATATGGACATCTTATTCAGAAGTTTGGCAGCCATAAAATAGATGCTGTTACTCACTTTCAATTTAAAAAAAAAATTATGAGTTTGTCTTAATACATACTAATGTATAAATTGAACTATTTTAGGATTTCAACTTTGATCTTAATTCACAGGATAGACAATACATGGTGTCTTTTTGGCAAGTAAAAATATACAAATATTCATAATAATGATATGGCTGTTGTAGAGGTTGGACACCATTCAGCTTACTCCTATGGAAGGTTGGACGTGGCCTGCCATATAAATTGTTAAGTCTCTAACATAGAGGATAAAGAGATCTAATTTTGGTGGCCCTTATAGATGGCCACAATTTTCCCAATGAGTTGGGTCTAAGACCCCAAAGCAACTAGGAACTCTCCCAATAATTGCAGGGCTTCTTTCTCAATTACTGAAGGTAATATTATTAGGACAAGTGATTGCTCCTAACTTCTAAGTGGAGGGCTAGTAGGTTGCTTTGTGCTCAAATCTAAAATACACAAAATCTCATTCACAGGATTTGACTCTGGAATCTCTTTTCAAGAGGCTTCTTATAAAAATGTCTTTTCCATGTCTCTCTTGGGGTCAAAACTAGTCATCTATTCAACCTTTGTTCTTGTTGGTTGATTATTAAGAGAGATTGATTTGGTTTCCTCCATGACTGTTTCTTGAATTATTTTGGCTTCTCTTTGCTCAGGGTCTATTACTTCATTTCCTCTTAGGCTCTCCTCAATTTGTCTTTCTTTAGTTCATTTTCACATACTCACCCCTAACTATTTCTACACCTTCCCTAGATGGTTCCTATTACGTCTCTTGTAAATAGGCTTCTCAAAGATACTTGCAATCTGCTAAAACTGACATAGATAGGACAAGGGCCCTGTTGCCGCAAAATATAGCAGGCCTTGGAAAGGAAAACCCTACAAGGTATAAACTAGACTTATAAGCAATAGTGGGGTACTGGCCCACTGTCACCATAGCCAAAAACCCCTGCTCTTTACAGACTTTCACCGATGGGAGGAGTTTTAGTAGGAAAGAGATCTCTTATAATAGGTATTTTAGGGTTAAAGTGTGAAATGATCTCACTGGGAAGTCTTCACGAAAGACACAATTTAGGTTCAAGGCTTCAGAAGGAAGCAATTTGCTTTCTTTGAAGAGACCTAGAAATAAGGGCACGAGACCTAGGGTTTGATAGATTTGACGAGTGTTGGAGCAACTCAAGGTCAAGGCAAGGAGGAAAGGTTTCTTGTAATGTATTTTAGCTAAGCCAAGGCTCATGAAACCTTCAATGAAGTCCTTAAGTTGAGGGAAGAAAAATGAGGGTTTCCCTCTTAGAGAAAACACCTAGGGCAAGAGAATTTATGGATGAAATTGGCATGTATGCCCACCAAATTGATTGGTTTTGTGGACAATCCTACCCTCTTGTTGTTTAGGCTCTCCAACCACTAAAATCCTCCCTTCCTAGAAAGTCGCACCAAGCCCTAGCTCTCTTTTCTAGCCTAAAGATCTCTCAAAACGGATAAGGGAAAGTGTACTTATGAAGAAAAGCCTACATGTGCACATTTGACAAGGTCGACCCTAAAACAAAGTGGACACCCTTGGAAGGCAATAAGTACAAGTGATCTCTAGCTCATTTGGACACCATCAAGAGACACTCCTCTGTCTTGACTTTTGGCTCGCACAAGTCTGAGGTTTGTCCGCGAAGGAACAGGTTCACTCTGAGGTGAAATTGCAAGGTCGGAAGCTCGCATCTCTGTTTTAGGGTTTTGGGCCATAGTCGTAAGCACAACACAGGAAGAAATCGACCACAATCACTCGCACAAAATCTCAACCATGTGACTGGAGCCTTCAAGTCGCACGGACAACTCTCCATCCATGCGACTAGGAGTTAGGGTTTAAGAATCACAGTCCCTTGTGTCTCTCAGACCAAATCTGACCCCAATCGCTCACATGCCAAGCTTAAGGGTGCCACTAGGCTGTTATAGTTGCTCGCATGACTCCCCCTCCGTGCAACCGAGACCTAAATGATGAAATCTTATTTATCTGAAATTTTGCTCCTTGACCTTTTGACTTAGCTTTTGGCTACTTTCCATTTAGGGATTACCGCCTTCGTATCCTATTTTTTAGTATAAGGTTTGTTGGGTTCAGTGTGACAGCCCCTTCTCTGAGTTCCCTGCCACCAACCACACCTTGTGGGGTTGAAGGCTTTTCTCGCTAACTGTGTAGGTAGGTGCGGGTGGCAGGGTCAACAATGACAATCTAAGAAGAAGAATAATTTGAAAGGGTTTTCCCCATAGTGGGTTTTGCCCTTGTCTCCAACCAATCCTGGTGTCTATATGTGTGAATGTTTTTCTTCTATTGTTCCTTTATGTTCCGCTACATTGATGAAGATGATATTGTTATTTCTACATAGTTGCATATGTTGTCGAATAATGATGTAAATCTGAATAATGTTATGATGTTATGGGGTGAACTTAATGTGTTAGTGAAGAAATGCAATTATCAAAGCAAAGAACAATATGGCCGTATGAAAAATTAACATGGTATCAGAGTTGGGTTGAAGAAAAGTCATGGAGATCACCCCTATGATGACACCATTGATGGAAGCAAGAAGAGGATGGTGGAGACCTAAAAGAATTCTAGGGCTTGAAGAAAACCTTAGGCAATTTGTGTATTAGGGTTTGATGGATATTATGAGGTTAGGGTTGGAGAGAAACCCTGGCTTATGGAAAGTATTTGAGATATGAAACCTAGCATGGTCAATGTGAAGATGCTCAAGCACTTGTGACAGATTTGATGAAGCCCTAGATGGGATGGTCTCTAGTAGGCCTAGTTGTTGATAAAGTTGATCGAAATAGTGAAGGAAACATTGTCATATAGACAATAGACAATGATGGCTCTTGAAGGTTGGTTCAAGAGGGAGAGGATCACCTCTCATTGAAGATAAGTTCTTTCCGATTTATGATGCTTCTCTATATCCTTACTTTTGTTTAGACTTATTAATTTGATTATTGTTTTGATCATTACTTATACTTCATGTGTGTCTATTTGAGTATTTGGATGTTTCTAACCTCCTTGATGAGATGTAATAAGAGGATCCTTCTTGAGGATCATTTGAGATGCAACAAAAAAAGCTAGAGATGGAAAAGGTAAAGAGGCACCTAATGAAAAGCTGACAAAGTGCTACAAGCTGCCTATGTCAAATGAAAAGATGCACAGGTGTTTGAATACTACAAGGTATGCATTGTATATTGTTTCAATGTTATGTTTTAGATGTAATATTGGATGGCAAGGTGAGCCCTAAGGTATGATGAGAATGTATCCTTCTCAAATGGTTCATGCATGCATATGAAAGTGTTTTGGATTCATGGTTCTTATGATGAAATGGTGCACTTGATATTGAACAAGTATCTTACATAATGAATTTCTTGATTCTATGAAGCCATTGGAAATATTGATTTCTGATATATTGGTATACTTTATGTTTGGCTAACATCTATCATTTTTGATATCTTGATCCCATGAAGAAGGCTAGCACCTTGATTCTAATAGATGCTAACTTCATACCTATTGATATTGAGCATGGTAGCCATGATGATAAAGTGCAACAATGAGATTGATATTCAGGATCTTTTGTTGACCATGGTTATGCTTTGATGTGCTTAGGGTAAAATTGAATGCCCTGACTTGATGGATTGAGTTATGTGACAAAGAAGTAATGTTGTGATCATGATTCTTGATGTATGCTCCTATTAGCTATTTGACACTAACCCTTAATGAAAAATTGATGTCATGATTTCATGGTGAAGTAGTTGATGCTAACATATATGACCATGATGAATATGTGGATATAGTCTGACCTTTATGATCTAACAGATTTGTTGATGCAGGACAGTATTATAGTCAGGTTGATGACTTGAATAAATATGACTAAAGTGGCTTCCCATTCAAAGGGAGAATCTCTCCATAAGATCCTTACTCCTATTATAATGGGCATTATATGTATATTCCTTACTATTGAAGTATGATTTATGGGCATGGATAGACAAATATCTAACATTGTTGATCTGCAACAAATTTTTGATCTGAGAAGAGAGAGTTTAGCTTACTCCAAGCCTCAGTGGCATGGAAGCAGGGTTACAGGTGTGACTGTAGCCTTTCAGCCGCACAGAAGTAAGGTCAAGGGTGTGACTGTAGCCTTTCAGCCGCACAGAAGTAATGTCAAGGGTGCGACTGTAGCCTCCCAACCGCATGCAAGGATGGCCTATGGGTGCGACTATGCTTGTTGGACACAAGAATGAAGTTTTGTGTATAAAATCAGAAGTACACCTGAAAGATGCCAAGCCTACAGATGTGGAGCAAACAACAGAAAGCTCTGTGAGCAAGAAAGTTTGTGTTGATTTGTGGTAGCATCGGATGTGCTTTAGCCATGAAAATTGGTGGAGAGACTAAGGCACATAAGATCTCCAAGACCTAGAAATCATTTGGGGAATTTCAATCTGGATGGAGAGATATTAAAATAATTAATATTTTTAATGGGGTTCCTAAGTATAAACTTAGGAAAATTAATATATTAATGTGTATTAATATAAAATGGGTGAGAAAGTTATAAATTAAGATGATCAAGCCAAATCTAATCTTTAGTCGTTGATTAGGGACTTAATCTCGGTCGTTGAATAGTCAATAGAAAAATTTTAAGAGGAGGCTTGAGGGTCGGTTGGAGATACACCAAGTTGATCATAATTTGATTTTCTAGGGCAGGGATTGCTGAGAAATCGAGTTAGTGATCTGTTGCAGTGAGGGGCAGTTTGGCAAAAGGCCGAGAATACATATCAGAGAGGCAGAGAAAGTGCCGGAGAGACAACGTAGAGCCTTGGAAGATTGACGCAGAGGCAACCAGGACTGACGCAGAGGCTGAGGAGGCCAGCACAGGTGATGCAGAGGGCCAAGAGGCTGACACAAAAGCAGCAAAGGGTGCGCAAAGGCTAGCAGAGCTGACGTTGGGCTGAAGAGGCAGCACTGAGCAATGTTCGTGGGGCAGACTAGGAGCTGAGAGGCAGACGCAAAGCAGAAGAGTGTGACGCAGTCCCTGGAGGGTAACGCATCTCCAGAGAGAAGCTTGGAGCAGCGTTCGTTGTCCAGCTAAGGAACTGTCAAAGTTGTTGTGGGATCAATCATCCGGTTGTTGATCAGCCGAAATATCTGTCTCTGAGGAGAGGTACATCTACCAAGGAAATTCTCTGAAGGGTGATCCATTTCTAGCACCCTAGTTGTATTCAGAAAACTGCATAAGAAAACCCTCATATCTGTTGTACCAGTTTTCCTGCATTGGGTTTTTCTGGGGACGATTGTCCAAAAATAATAGTGTCCCTTGTGTTGTCTCAGTTTATTTCAGTTGTTGATCTCTATATTTGTGAAGGTTGTTATTGTGTTTATTTCGATTTTTATGCATATAAATAACTTGTTAATGTAAAGAACAAGTAGGAGATAATAAACTAGAAATAGCAGTAGGTATTTCTGATGTGTTAAATTCAAGAATTTCCACAGTTTGAATGTTTACTATAATATGAATATATAAACTGGACTTGTGTTTGCAAGTGATCGGGACATGCATATATATATATATATATATGTGTGTGTGTGTGTTTCATTATGTTTGAAGTTTGTGCTACAAGAGTTTGACATGATTTGGTTGTTTAATATAGATAAAGAGTATTTGGATTTTTGATATGATGCTTGATAATGACTTAGAACTTTGACTTGATGTTGAGATATGTTCTGGACTATAGATCTCACTATGATAGCGACGTTGGGATTTGACCTGATGACTAATGATTTGATTTGATCACTGATGATTTGCCTTGATGATAATGCTACGTGGGCATAGTGACTTTTAGTGACTAATATTGGTATTCAATAATGGTTTTGTATTGGCCTCCTCGTTCTTAGCACATTGGTTGAAGTATAGACAATTGTGATTCAGTATGAAGTAATCTGACAATGAATGGATGGAACCTACATAACTTATTCTTGGTGTATGCATTTGCATATAGTGACTTATATTATGATCATGAGGATGACTTGATGAAATTTGGATTGATATTGTTTGATAAATGACAACTTGTTGGCATGATAATAGATGAAGTCATGACTTGATAAGAGCTCTACCTGTCACCTAGTCTAAAGAATTTGATACAAATGATATTGATGAGTTTGATATTAGTTTTGAATTGACAGCAATGATTCGTGTAAGGCTAAACATATTGCTTTGGTAAAGTGTTATGTTTGCAGAAAGCTTTGTGTAAAGAAAGCTCCCCAATCCAAATATGTCTGCATTGATTGTTATCTGGTGAAGCCAAGAAGATGTGTTGATCCAAACCTCTACTTCAAAAGTGTTCCAAGGTATGACTTTGATTTTGAATTTGGTTTTATATGCTAATGGTCTACTCTTGACAAGAAATGATCCCCTCATAATCAAAGTAAGAGGGAGATGGTCTCTGAAGTGCAAAATGAAGAATCATGTCCTAATGAATCGATTTTTGAAGTTTGGAAAAGAAAAATATATATTGCGAAGTTATTGAAGAGATATTGTTGAACTTGACTTGTCAACCGACAGTTGATTGAAGCATTGATGTTCCATTTTGAACAGTTTTCTGTATATATATATATATATGATGTGCATAGAACCTGAATGAATTCATGATTAAGCCACTTCATATACATTGAGTTTTCGCCTAGCATCCTTCAAAATACTTGCATGGGGCGATCAATTTTTGATCTGAGATATTCATTCTACGATATGTGACTACTTGGATGTATTGATGATGATTAGGATCGTTATTGATGAAGTGAGCACATTCAGATGTTGCCTTATTATGAGATTTGCCATGATATCTTGGATGAGAGGTCCATATCACGACCAAGGTTGAGTATGATGTTACTACCATGGCTAGCTGTGAGGCAGGATGAAGAAGCTCCTTAGAGAGTCGTCTGAGCAGGATATGGATATGACTTGGATACATTATGATGACAAAGAGTGGAAACTGATTGGCAGAGAATCCCGCATATAGCTAGGATTGAGTTACCTTCATATATTGAGACAGTGTTGGTGTACGAGACAAGCTCAGGATTGTGGTTGGCACCTCCTTGAGAGGGAGGATGAATATGGTATCCTTTTTGTGATATATGTATGATTGTTTATGTTCTAATATGATATTTGATTTCATGTACTATATGAGTAGGAGGCAGCTACTATTGAGACATGATGATTACCAGATATGAGTACGATGATATGTTGTTGATTTATAGAGAGCATCGTTGATTGAGGACACTAATCCAGCTCTTCCTCCCCTGTTTGAGCTCCCAGGGTGTGGAATTGAGATGGAGAGCACCTGGGGTTGAGGGAACTTTGGAAAATAGGGTATCACCCCTATCTGTTACCCACGGGGTTGAATATGTTGCTCCCCTATCTTCATAGGGTCAGAGACGTTGCTCCCCTATCTTGGTCTTTGAAGAGTATACCACAGTTGGCATCATACCCACAAGCTGGGCTTGTTGGGAAAATACCGCTCCCCGTCTGGCCAACAGGTTGAGAATGTACTTGGGGTGTACAACCCAAGTTGATTATGATGCAAGAGTTCTACCACATGACTGCGTAGAGTCATCGATTGGAAGATCAACAGGCAATAGGATTGGGTTCAGATTTGCTCCCCTATGCAGTTTTGGGTTGAGAATGAGCTCCCTTATGTGATTCTAGGGTTGATATGTTCTTCCCTTATTAGTTTTTGTAGCATCAGATGTGTTCTAGACTTGAAATTTTGTGGAGAGGCTAGAATGCATGAGATTTCCAAAACCCAAAAATCGTTTCTGAAAACTCCGCCTAGAAATGACTTAATTAGATTATTAGTCAATTTTTAAATATTTCCTAAGTCTAAACTTAGGGAATATGACTAATTAATCATAATTAATTAAGTTAAGGTGTGGATGTTCTACAAACTCACACGGATCGACTTGAAGTTAATCCTAGCCATCAATTAAGATCTAACCTTGGTCATTGAAGTCTCAACAGAGGAATGTAAGAAGAAGTCGATGGGGATTGGAGACTGCACTTCAACACTTTCATTTCATGAGCAGCTCGATTTCTAGAGTAGCAACAATTAGTTGCCAGAGAGAGAGCGAGTGAGATCAAAGCAGTGATTGAGGGGCAGAGACAGTGAGATAGAGGAAAGATTTTCCATATTCGGGGAGGCAACAACAAGTGAGTCGAATTATCCCAGAGAGGCAGTGTTGAGGGACTGTGCAGTGCTTTAGTCAGGTGGATCGATTTGGTGAGGAGAAAAATTCGTTCTCAGTTCCAGAGGCTAGGAAGGAGTCCTAGAGGGCTGGAGAGACAACTTTCTCAACTTCCAAAGGTAGAACGACTTCATTTGAGCTTAATCCAAAGCAAGTCATCTAGCCAGCTACACAGAGCAGCATAGAGGCTGACGTAATGCTCCAGGAGGACGAGTTTTAATAGGGAAAGTCTAGCCAGAGATTACATGTGGGAGAAGGGTAATTCCCTTAAGTATTTTACTCAGATTTTCTTGTTGTTTGGATATCTAGTTGGGCATCCATAGATGTACTTAGATTTCACTGCTTCATAATAAATAAAACCCTCACTGTTGCATCGGTTTTCCCAAGTTGGGTTTTTTCGAGGACATTTGTCCAAAAATAACTGTGTTATTTTATGTGTGTGTGCTAGCATTTCTTCCAGCATTTATTTTTCCACGATTTTATTTTTGTAGGTTGTAGTGTGAGTTATTCAGTATTTGTTGTAGGAATCAATAAATAAATTATTAAATTAAAATAACAATTAGGAGACTAATTTTCAGTTACTACAATAGGATTCCGGTTTACAAAATTTTCACATGGTATTAGAGCGCAGTTGATCAACCGAGGAACTCAGAGGCGAAAAGAGAAGGAATTTCACTGCTTGTTGTGGGTAGCAGGCCGAAATTCCCAAGGGCAGTGCCGTCATTCTACAAGGAGGTTGAGCTACTTGTGGAGGTTCGATTTTTTTGAGTGAGGCACAGAAAAATTCGATCCTACCAAATCGAGTGATTCTAGAGGCAAAGGGCGCAGCCCAGATTTTTCCTTGAGTAGATCTCTAGCTAGACATAGTGGTTTTACAATAGCTTGCTAGAGTAGAGCCAACGTTGGCTAGAAGGAAGAAGAGCACACACACCAAAGGAAAAATTTCTCTCAAGGGATCTCGAGCTTTAGAGATATGATTTTTCAAGACATATTGGCAGTGGTTGTGAGCATATCTTCTCACTCCAAAAGGGAGTGCGAATAACAGAAGCAACAGCCAAGCAAAGGGAAAGAGGGAAATTTTCGAGTATATTTTCTCTCATTTTGAGTTTCACAGATTTTGCAGGTTTGCGGGGATAACCGTACGAGATTGCCAGAGGAGGTATTATGAGTTAGCCAAGATGCAGATCAACTTCCACTTGCCGGAGACAGGTACCAGAGAAAGTGCGAGTTGTCTAGTGTGGGTTGCAAAGAAAGAAAGGGTCCTAGCCAGGGACTAGGCTTAAAAGGGGATAGTTGGGCACCAGATCCAGGAGGTGGAGTATGAGACTCCAGTGTGCCAGATGGGAAAGATCCTTGAGGAGTCCACCTCATGGATCAATACCTAGCTATAGGGCCCCACAGTGTTGAATAGTAGGATGGATCAGTAACAGTTGATGCAGTCAAGTGCTAGAGTTACAGTTGCAAAGACTAGTAGCAGTCAGATGCTGGGGAGCGAAGTGCAATTGGCACAATGCAGAGTCAACAGATTCAATACAGTGACAGATTCTCCATTAGCTGATATTTGAATTAAACAACATAAGAACCTATAATGAGACCCTGAAACCCTGTATGTATTATCGTAGAGTTTTCAGCAATAAGATAAGTAACCTTCTTAACAAACTTAACAAATCCGAGAGTTTGAACTGGCTCTGATACCAAATGTAATGACTGAAGTTAAGATTCAACTAGATGGACAATATTCTAAGCAGATGTAAGGGCTGAAGTTAAGATTAAGATTCAACTAGACGAACAAAATAGTGGCAGATTTGAAATATCTGCTAAGGGAAATATTACTGCAAAATCTAGCAGTCTAGTGAAAAGTAAGGTCATTAAGTTTTTATGGATAGGTGACTTCTGGTGTAAACTAAGCTGATCTCTCAATCTTTTCAGATTCATCTATCAATAGATAAGTTTTATCAATACCTCCATCCTCTGTTTCTATATTCATTTTGACTATCTGCATAATATGTCTACAAGTGTCAGTTGCACTTATCCACACATTCCATACTAATTCATTAAACTACTGTTGCCTCCTTGATGTCTTTTCCAAGGTTTTCAATGATGAAGTTTTCCTCCATATTGTGTACTCAGAGTCATTTCAATGATATTATTCGTTGACTACTTCAACATCATTGGACTTTCACAACTAATAGCTATACCTATGTTTAGCGTTAAACATGTAGGAATGAAAGCCATAAGTTTCATGCACAATCAATACACGAAAGAATGATTTCCAATTATTGTGCTTAACGTTGCTGGTACATGGATACCTATATAAATCATGACTTATGTTAGGGATGTGATATTTATAATTTTATTTTTATTTTTATTTTGCATATCAATATGAATGATAGATGGAAATAAAATAATGAATACACTTGACTACTAGATGTGAAAATGAAATTACAAATATATTGGTTAGACAGCCAAGTATGTTATATGAACTCAAAGATCAATATCATAGATGAGAGTTTATTAAAATGCATAGAAAATCGTTATCTAAATACAATTGATTTGGAATATATCGATGCATATGTTATAATTTGTGGGCAAGTGTTTACATTGCAGATAGTATCATTACCAAACCGACCACGTGATAACAAAACTTCAAGAACAATTGAGGCTCAATGAGATTCCATAATAGGGTATTGACCCTAATTCTACTAGGAGGGATGGAGGTGTTGCCCACCATCTATCCTCCAAAACCTAGAGTCATGGGAGGACTGTGTGAGTCACACTCCCCTAGACGTGTGATGATAACTGTCGGATGTCAGTATAAGTGACGCCATAGCATACTCCAGTAGAGGACGGATAAGATGGGAGCGGAAGAGATTAGGAAGGATAGGATGATTTTAGAATAGCTTGGGAACCTAGTTGGGACAAAGTACGACTATTAAAGTTGTAAACCTATAAATGTTTTAAAAATATATATATAATAAAAATTTCACAAGACATAATCCTTACACAAATTATATTAATCGTTAAAATAAATACTAATATACTATATAAACTCAACTTCGGGACAAAGTTTTCTTTGAAGGAGGGGTGTATGTAATGACCCAACTTGAGTTACTAATTATTACTATGCTTACGAGACGTGTGTATGATAGCTACATACACATGCATCGCAGGCATTGCACTATGTAATATCCCTTTCCAAGAATATTTCTCAAACACCAGCAAACCCCAACCAGAAAAACGTACAAGTGTTATACTAGCCAGAAAACTCACAAAGATGAAATAACGATAGTGCAACAAACAACAATGTATACATGAAACGTAAACAAATACTCGAGAAATGCAGCGAGAAATGCTAAGCCATTTTATTATACTGAGCAATAGATTGAGTACAGGAGGTGATCAGGAAGATGGCACCTCGACTTGCACAAGGCAATTGAAGAAATACACTCAGAATAGCAAAGGAATGGCCTCTCACTGATCTGCGTCCCAGCTGCTGGAGAACTGCCGTGCTGCTGCTACTGCTGAAAATCAAATGAGGATTTGGCGCTGTTCCCCTCCTTAGAAAAGGCTAAAACTCTGGAATCAGACTCTACTCAAGAAACCCAGAAAAAACCCAGAAAGCTTTCCTGGAATGGTCGACCCTGAAAATCACCCCCTTGGGGTTCTGCGCAGTCTCTCAAGGCTCTGCACTGCTACTGAATGAAACCCTCCAAAAATCTGCCTGAAACCTCAGCCAAAACCCTCCAATATGCAAGGGTTGATCCCCTGCTCAATCTCCTAGCACAAATCCTACTGCAAACCCTCAAGCCAAAACTCCTGCCAGAAAAAACTGTGTCATCCCTCTCAGTGTTGCGCAGTCCTCCAAGATGCTCAATCCTCCTGCCAGAAATGCTGATAAAACTACTGCCAAAATGTTGATGGAAATGCCTTGCCCAAGTAGGCACTCGAAGTCCCCGGGGGCTAGGAGTGAGATATCCAAACGAAGACACTCAATGCACTAAACAGTGTTGCAAACTAACTAAACAGCCAGCGTGCTTTAAGTCGAAGTGACTAGCTCAAATGCACATAATCGAATGCCAAAATGAGGAAGCTCCTCTCTTCTTTATAGCCCTTGCCTCTCTCAATCCTAAGGCCCACCTTCTCCAGCGTAATCCCTCTCTTGCACGTGTTTCTTCCCTATTGCGCAGTCCCTCCAAGTGTATGCATGGGCTCCATTTCTGCGCCCCCCTTTTTGGCCCCCTTGGCTCCCCTTTAAGTCACAACGTTGTGCTACTAGGAAGTGACTTTTATTCTAAAAGTGAGTCATGTCCCCTTTCCCTCACCTTTTTATTCAGAAATAACTATAGAAGGCAAAATTAAGCAAAATCGAATATTCCAATTAGCCATGGCTAATTAGGAATATTACAGTCTCCCCCGGCAAAATGGTGCTTGTCCTCAAGCAACTGGAGTGATGAACGCTGCAAGATTTTCTCTCTCTCCCAGTGGCATCCTCATCCGGCAAATTCTTCCACCGCACCAAGAACTCTCGGACCGTCCTGCTCCGCAGCTGCCTCTCCCTGGTATCAATAATAGCCTCTGGCTGCAACACCAAATGCCCCTCATCATCCATGGGTGTGAGCTCATCTGTCACTGTCACCTGCTGCCCCAATGCCTTTTTCAGGCATGATACATGAAAAATGTTATGAATCTTGCTGCCTTGAGGTAGCTCCAACTCATATGCAACCTGTCCAATCTTGCGTATCACCCTGTATGGCACATAAAAGCGGGGCTTGAGCTTCTCAGCCCCTTTCTGCTTCAGTGACGACTGTCGGTATGGGCTATAATCGTAGGTAGACCATGTCCCCTACCTCAAACTGTCTCTCCACCCGACCCCTGTCAGCATATAACTTCTGCTAGTTCTGCATTGTAGCCATGTTATCCTTGACAGCTCGAAGGATATCCTAACTCTCTTGGATCCAAATCTTGGCTCTCGGAGCCTTGCTATCACCAAACATCATGTCAACAAAAGATAAAGGATGATACCCATACAAAGCATAGAATGGCAACATACCAATGGACATGTGATGTGTAGTGTTGTAGCAGTACTCCCATAGATGCAGCCACTTCAGCCATGCTCTCTGCTGCCCACTGATGTAGTTACGCAAGTAGCCCTCCAGCCACTTGTTAATTATCTCTGTCTGTCCATCCGTCTGTGGGTGATAACTGGTGCTCAGTGTCAACTCCGTCCCCATTAGCCGAAAAAACTCCTGCCAAAACCCGCCCATGAAACAGTAGTCTCTGTCACTGACGATGGTCTTAGGAAGACCATGTGGCCTAAAGACCTCTCTGAAGAACAACTCGGCCACCTGTGCTGCTGTGTAGTGTGCGGATATGGCAAAGAAATGTACGTACTTCGTCAGCCGGTCAACGACGACAAAGATACAATCCTTGCCCTATACCATGGGCAACCCTGTGATGAAGTCCATCGAAATACTCTCCCATTTTCCCTCCGGAATGGGAAGAGGCTGCAATGAACCCGCGGGATGGCTCATCTCCCCCTTGTTCCTCTGGCAAACGTTGCACTCTCGGATATGTTGGAGTACGTCCTCCTTGAGGCCCTTCCATGAGAACCTCTCTCTGATGGCCCTGTAGGTTTTGGTAAACCCCTGATGGCCAACCAATGGTGAATCATGTGATGCCTGGAGTATCTTCTTCTTGAGATGAGATCCCTCGGTCAAGAAGATCTGATCCCTGTAGTAGATGATCTCATCGACCACCTTATACCTATCATTTGCCACCTGCCCATCCAAAACCTCACATGCAAACCTGTCCTTGGAGTACTCTACTAAGATTCAAGCCCTCTAATTTGTGTCCAAGCTCATAAGAGACAACATGGCTGGTCTACGTGAAAGAGCATCTGCTACCACGTTGTTCTTACCCTTGACATACTCAATGTCAAAGTCATATGCTTGGATCTTGCTGATCCACTTCTGCTGCCTCTCCTGTAGCTGCTTCTGCTCCAAAAAGAATCTGAGGCTGTTGTGATCAGTCCTCACCCTAAACCTGTTACCCACTAAATACTACCAGAACTTGGCCAATGCATGCATGATGGCCAGCATCTCCTTGTCGTATATAGAATACAACCTCTCGTGCGGAAGGAGCTTCCAGCTCTCATAGGCTATAGGGTGACCTCCCTGCATCAACACTGCGTCGATCCCCTCTCCTGACGCGTCACACTCCAAAACAAATGGTTGCGTGAAATCTAGCAATGCAAACACTGGGCAGCCACTCATAACTTCCTTGACCCTGTCAAAGGCTCATTGCGCTGTATCCAACCAACTGAAAGCCCCCTTCCTCGTCAAATTTGTCAGGGGTGCAGCAAGCTATGAGAAACTCTTGACGAACCTCCGGTAGTAAGTACAAATGCCAATGAACCCCCGGAGTTCTGTCACGTTCCTCGGCTCCGGCCACTCTCTCATGGCCCTGATCTTCTCCCCGTGGACTCTCACTCCATCCACCCCTATGATGTGCCCCAAATACAACATCTCTATCTACCCAAATTCACACTTGGAGAGTTTGGCATAGAACTGTTGCTCCTGCAAGATACGCAGCACCGTCACAATGTGTTGGAGATGCTCCTCCCAAGTCCTGCTGTAAATGAGAATTTCATCAAAGAAAACCAACACAAACTTCCTCAAGTGACTGCAGAAGATGTGATTCATGCAGGACTGAAATGTGGCGAGGGCATTGGTTAGCCCAAAGGGCATCACCAAGAACTCAAAGTGCCCATAGTGACACCTGAAGGCGGTCTTGGGAATGTCCTGCTCCCTCACGCGAATCTGATGGTACCCAGATCTCAAACCAATCTTCGAGAAGAACTGTGCTCCTCTCAACTCATCCATCAACTCTTCAATCCTGGGTATGGGGTGCCTGTTCTTCAGTGTCTTCTTATCCAGGTCCCTGTAGTCAATGCACATTCTCAATGTGTCGTCCTTCTTCTTCACTAACACCACGGAAGAAGCGAAAGGACTCATGCTCGGCTAAATGTGCCCAAGAGCCAGCAACTCCTAGATAGCCCGCTCAATCTCATCCTGATAAGCCTTGGGGTGCCTATAGGGGGTGGTAATCACTGCCTGTATGCCCTGCTCAAGCTTGATGGTGTGCTCGAACCCTCGGTCCAGTGGTTGTCCCAAAGAAATCTCCCCGAGCACTATGGCATATCGGTCAAGGATGGACTGTACCTCTAGATGTACTGTCTGCCCTGTAGTCCCTGCCTCTGATGCACGCAGCTCCACTGCCCACTCTATGTCTTCCTTTTGGAAGACTACCTCCATTTGATGAGCCGAAACAGTCTGTGGCGGATATGTGTGCTGACCCTGTATCTTCTCATGCCTCCTGTCTTCTCATCATCCCACTCCATTTCTAGGGTCTTCCAATCTGTCGTGACCTTCCCTAGAGTGATAAGCCACTGAACACCCAGTATTATGTTGGTGTCCGAAATATCAACCACGAAAAAGTGGTCGGTCAATGTGTAGGTGCCCATCGTCACTGACAGCTCTTGAACATAACGAGCACACATCATGGTCTGATCTCCTAGGACCAAGACTAAAAACCCATCAAAGCTCTCTATCTGTATACCTCTCCGCTCAACCATCTGTGCATCGATGAAGTTATGGGTTGCCCCACTGTCAACCAAAACTGATACCTGCTAGCCACGTACTGTCCCTCGTACGCGTAGCGTCAGATACTTGGGAACTCCTCTCAATGCTGCAAGGGCCCCTCCGGTAGGTGCAAAAGATGCACCACCTGCTGCTGGTGGAGGTGGCAAAGGTCCTTGCACGGCATGACTATCTCCTGCCTCCACATCATCCTCATCATCCTCTTCCCCACTGCTCTCGGAGAAGACCTCAATAAAATGTGCTTTGCCAGCAGCACATCTATGTCGTGGCGCCCATGGCTCTTGACAAGTGAAGCACAACTGCTTCTTTTTCAGCTCCCTCCTGGCATTATTATCAATCTGTGCTCGTCCTGGATTCCCCTTTGGAGGTGGAACCCTCACATCCTTCCCCTTAGACTGGAAAGTCTGTCTTTGGGGCTAAGGTGTCCGGGTCCTGGGTAAGACATCTTGTAAGTCCCGGGTCCTGCTAATGGCATCCTTGAGTGTGGTTGGTTTAGTGGATCGGACTAAACCCCGAAGTGGCTCTGCTAACCCCTCAACATACATATAGATCCTCCGTGCCGTGGATAAATCTGGCACCATCACTGAGACCCTCAAGAAAGCAATATAAGTCTCTGGGCTCCCTGTCTGTTTGAGCCTCGTCAGCTCAACAAAATGCTGCTCTGGATCCCTCCGATCAAATCGCTCCATCAATCTCCTCGTGAACTCGGCATATGTCGTCACTGTGGAGTGTCTGAGTGTAACCATCCCATGAAACCACCAATCCTGAGCCTCACCATCCCAATGCAATGTTGCCACCTTGATGGCCTCTGTCTCTGACATCTGGTTAAGCTGGAAATAAATGTCCAGCTTCTCCACCCAAGACTTTGCCGAACTGTTTGATGAACCATCAAACGAAGGCAAGTGGAATCTACTCGCTGCACAGTGGGTGTCACCATCATGGTAATGTCGGTACCCTCTGTGATGGTCGTGGGGTCTACTATCCCGTTGGAGCTGAACAAAGTCTCTGAATGAAAGAGCATCCCTGAACTCCTACCCATAGCCCTGGTACTCTACAAAATAATCGCCCATATGACCGGCTTTGCCTCCTGCTGGGCTCCGACCCCCGTGTCTGCTCCTAAGAAAGTGGGCATGGTAGAGCGTGTAGGGGCATGCGAGGCCACCTGCTGCGCAATATCACGCTGCTCTGGAAAATGATGGGATGCACCTAATCCCTCACCAATCTGAAAATCCTGTGGGCTCTCACGCTGTCTGGTCTCTACTACCGTGAATCTCTGCCCCATCACCTCAATCTGCCTCGACAGATCCTGCATTGATTTGAGGAGCATATCCGCAAATCTCTTCCCATCCTCATCTGCCATCGGATCCTTCTGCTCTACGTCCACCACAGGCTCTTCCTATTCTGCGTCCATCGGAACACAGTCTCCCTCTCCGTAGGTATTCTCCAACCTACGCCCAGTGTTTCTATATCTCCTACCTCTGTAACAAATGTAGGGTTTTTCCCCCGATGTCATAGATTGCTAGCTCCACAGGCTGAGCCAGATCTATGCTCTGATACCACTGTGATATCCCTTTACAGGAATATTTCTCAAACACTAGCAAACCCCAACCAGAAAAACGTACAAGTGGTATAATAGCCAGAAAACTCACAAAGATGAAATAACGATAGTGCAGCAAACAACAATGTATACATGAAACGTAAACAAATACCCAAGAAATGTAGCAAGAAATGCTAAGCCATTTTATTATACTGAGCAATAGAATGAGTACAGGAGGTGATCAGGAAGATGGCACCTCGACTTGCACAAGGCAAGTGAAGAAATACACTTAGAATAGCAAAGGAATGGCCTCTCACTGATCTGCGTCCCAGCTGCTGGAGAACTGTCGTGCTGCTGCTACTACTGGAAATTGAATGAGGATTTGGGGCTGTTCCCCTCCTCAGAAAAGGCCGAAACTCTGGAATCGGACTCTACTCAAGAAACCTAGAAAGCTTTCTTGGAATGGCCGACCCCCGAAAATCACCCCCTTGGGGTTGTGCACAGTCTCTCAAGGCTCTGTGCTGCTACAGAATGAAACCCTCCAAAAATCTGCCTGAAACCTCTGCCAAAACCCTCCAATATGCAAGGGCTGATCCCCTACTCAATCTCCTAGCACAAATCATACTGCAAACCCTCAAGCCAGAACTCCTGCCAGAAAGAACTGTGTCATCCCTCTCAGTGTTGCACAGTCCTCCAAGATGCTCAATCCTCTTGCCAGAAATGCTGATGAAACTACTGCCAAAATGCTGATGGAAATGCCTTGCCAAGTAGGCACTCAAAGTCCCCAGGGCTAAAGGTGAGATCTCCGAACGGAGACACTCAATGCACTAAACAGTGCTGCAAACTAGCTAAACATCCAGCGTGTTCTAAGTCAAAGTGACTAGCTCAAATGCACATAATCGAATGCCAAAATGAGGAAGCTCCTCTCTTCTTTATAGCCTTTGCCTCTCTCAATCCCAAGGCCCACCTTCTCCAGTGTAATCCCTCTCTTGCCATGTGTTTGTTCCCTACTGTGCAATCCCTCCAAGTGTCTGCATGGGCTCCATTTCTGCGTCCCCCTTTTTGGCCCCCTTGGCTCCCCTTTAAGTCACAACGTTTGTTTTATAGGAAGTGACTTTTATTCTAAAAGTGAGTCATGTCCCCTTTCCCTCACCTTTTTATTCATAAATAACTATAGAAGACAAAATTAAGCAAAATCGAATATTCCGATTAGCCATGGCTAATTAGGAATATTACACACTAGTATACATACTAATTTAATTATATAAATGTCTATGTAAGAAAATGAATTAGTTTTGAAAAGTATTAATTAATACCTTATTTATTAAGTGGTACAATAAAATATATTAATTTATTTTATTAATAAAATTTTATTTAATATGAATAATTATTATTACAATGGACAAGATTTATTTTACTTCATAAATCTTTGGACAATTCATGATAAGGTACTTAAAAGAAAATACTATTCTCGAAGTCAGTTGAGATGATAAGGTTAAAATCTCATTTAATGAATAATGACCAACTCAAGTAAAAATATCTTAATGGATAAGGTTAAATCTTAAGATTAATTGGAGGAAAGGAAGGTGGGGTTTCTTGGGAGGGAAGAAACCTTCCCTATATAAACATAATCGAAATGAGAAGTGGGGTGGAGGAAAAATCAGTTTTTGAAAGCAGAGGATTGCTTTCACCTTTGGAATATAGTGCAGAGAGGAGAAAATACAGAGAATGGTGCTAGAAAATCAATTTGTTTGAGGGATGAGCCGGGGGCTCGATTTTGAACTGAAAATTGGGAATTTTGAGTTCTTGAAGTTTTGGGCACGGGGGCCAGTGGACTTCCATTTCAAGGTCCTCTAGATCTGGGAACCGCAGAGGTTGATCCCAGATAGGCAGGGAGGAATCAGTTGGTTTGGTAAACTCTGAGTAACATGGACTGACACCAAATGGGAGAATCAAGTACACAATTGCATTTAATTTGATAGAATTAATCAGATAGAATTTTACAAAAATATTTGTTCATCTAGTTGAATCTTAATCTTAACTTCAGCGCTTACATCTGCTTAGAATATTGTCCATCTAGTTGAATCTTAACTTCAGTCATTACATTTCCCACGTCCATTCCATCACTTGCAAACGCACACAGTGAGCAAACAACACACACTTCTTCCTTTTTCCATCCACCTTCTTGCTTACTACTGCAGCGTCATCCCCTAGTCGTCATTCTGTTGCCATCGTATCCACCAAACTTGCAAGCAGCAATGCGATTTCATTTTTCGTTTTCTCTTTTTTATATCTTTGTGTATTTCGTAGAGTTAGATAGGGTTAGATAGGTTTAACATATTTTCACTTTATGATTTTTATTTTATTTTGATTTTGTTTTTTATTTTTTTAATCTAAAACATAAACAAGCAAACAAATAAAAGTTTTGAAACTCGATTTTTTAGTTTATTGTTTTTTTTATTGTTATTCTTTTTATTTTGTATTTACTTTTGTTTCATTTTTCTATATGATTTTGATTTTGATTTTTTTTCTTTAAATTTTAAAACATTTAAAAATCTAAAAAATTCTAAAATATTTCATTCTATGTGACTACAAATTTAAATCGAAATTATTTTTTCACATTAAAAGATTTTAAATTTTTTATGTGGCCTTTGGCCCATTTAAAAAATTCAAAAGATTATTAAATCATTTTTTATTTATTTTGGTCAAATTTAAAAATCCTAATTGATCATTTACCACATTAGTCTTGTTTCATAAATCCTAGCACATTAAATTTGTCTAAGGAATTATCAAATTGTCAATCTATAATTCCTTCTTCATGTCTTTTTGAGCTAAGGGTAAAATCTAAAAGAGAACTTTTGTTGTATTAAGTAGTTTTCATTTCTCTATAGTTAAACACGCCTAAAAATTTTGTATCTAAAAATTGACTATAGGAAAGTGATAAATTTTCCTAGTTTTGGGTCACTAAGCATAAATCATTTTAATTCTAGGATTGTGAATTGATTAGCATTTAAATTTCATGGTTTTTTAAAGGATTTGGATCTCTAGAAATTTAATTGCTATAATATTTTGCATCTATTGAAATTGATCGTCAATGTTTGAATTATTTGATGCTTGTTACATGTTAGATATTTTGCGAATATTTTCAAGTAATTGTTAAAGTGCTCTGTCGTGGAATCATAATAGATTGCATATCTTTGTTTCCTAAGCTAAGTATATTTTAAGCATCAATTGACATTGATATTAAATTGCAAAGAAGTTTTTGTTCTCTTTGAGCTATAATTGTATCAGAAAGATTTGAAATAAGCTTGTGGTTTAATAGTAATATTTTCACGGGTTTATTTTTAAGTCTTCATCCAATAAAGCAAGCATTTCATTTTGGTAATTGAGGGTTTGCGACACAATTGTTTCTAATCCTCGAGTCTAACTTCATCTCATCATCTTGTGCATTTGCATATAAGTTAGCTTTGTATAAATAAAATTTACTTTCAAGCATAAGCTTGGTCGACAGAGAGATAGGTATCCATCCATTTTTGCTTGAGAAGCCTGCTTTTAATAATACTTAAAATAGTGACCTTGCAGTTGTCAGAGCCACAGCTTTCTGCAGCGCCAGATTTTCAGGAGAGGTATCGTTAATCACACCTTAGTGTGCTTCGCCTTATCTTCTCTCTCCCAATTAATACGAAATCAGACTCAACATAGAAAGGATCGAAGGATTCATATTTAAGTAGGCATTTAACTAAAATTAACCAAGATTCTTGCATCTCACATTTGCTTTAGGATCTGCGTTTCATATAAGATAGTCATTCATCTATGAAGCAGTCACTAGTCGATTACTTGGTCTTAATTTCCCTAGCAAGATCGTTGACTCTATAAGGAACTAGTATCAATCGTTTAAAATCTAATCAAATCCTATAATTCTTGTTGAATCTTAATCAAGTACTTGATCGCTTCACTGTATCTCTCGAACTGGTTGGTTCCCAACTAGTTCTTTTTCATTCCATTTTTCCATAGGGTCTATCCCCGTTAGCCTGTTGTAGGGAGACAACCTAAACAGAGAGATTGGGGATCAGGGTGACAACCCCCGATCTTAGCCGTTGTTGTGGTGCCTAGACATTCTGTGTGACAAAAAAGGGGATTTCCTAAATAATAGGGGCTAATTCCTCAAGGAACAACACAAGGAAATAGGAGCTCAAGCCGAGGGAAAATTGGACTATGTCTGGGTCAGAAGCCTTCAGTGAGTAGGGAGATAGGTTGTACACTTGCAGGGTGAGCCCAGTTGAGCAAAGCAATTGTAATATATCTATATTTCATTTGATTAATGCAAGAGGCATTGTGATTTTTGGCAGATTTCTTTCCCGAGATAAGAATTCTTGTTGCATGTGTGTTATTCCTTCTTGCATGTCTGAGATTTTTGTTCTAAATTGTGAAAATAATGTCCGCGAAGCAGTAGTGTATATTTGTGTCTTGTGATTTTGATTAAAACTTCATGCGCAGTTACAAATCTATAGCCTAATTTCTACATGGTATCGGAGCTGGATTCACATTAGAGCAGGTAATTCGAAGTTGTTCTCAGAGGTTTGATTTTCGAAACCAATGTAGCAAGATTTCTTTAGAGCTGAGAAGATGGCCTTCAATGGACTTAGGCTAGAGTATGCCTTGGAAGGCACCTCTAATTTTGTTGCATGGAAGGACTGCATGGGGATAATATTGGATGACAATGGGTTGCTAGAATACATCAAGACAGATGTTGCAAAACCTCAAGCATTTGATGCCCAAAACCTTGCTCAGTGGAAGAAAGATGTAGCAAAGGTGAGGAGAATCATCTTGGAGGGAGTACAGGATCATATTGTCTCGAATATCAACGGAAAAGAAACTTCGTTCACGATGAGGAAAGCACTGATAGAATTGTTCGAGAATAGTAGTGACCACAGGAAGCTAGCGCTCAAGGATAAGTTTTGAAGTATCAATATCCAGAAGAATGACACAATTCCACAATATCTGAGCAAGTTTACACAGTCTCATGATGAACTTGGCAGGGTTGGTGTTAATGTCCCTAATGAAGACTTGGTAACCTTATCCCTTCTAGGCCTTCTCAAGTGCTAGCATAGTTATCAAGATTTGGTGAATGGGAGGGAGAAACTACCAAGTTGGGAGCGCTTATGGTCTGACCTTGTATAGGAGGAAATAAGTCGGAATAACAGTGATGGGACTTCATCCAAGGGTGAGGATGAAGAAAACTTTGCATTGGCTGGAAAGGAAAAGAAGGGAAAAGGGAAGAAATCCCAATCCAAACCAAAATCCAGTCAAGGGGGCAAGAAGAAAGATCTGTCAAAAATTAAATGCTTCTATTGTCATGAATTCGAGCACTATGCCATATGACTCAGGTGCATCATTCCATATGACAGGCAATAGATATTTTTTTAGTGACCTGGAGGAGAAAGATTTGTAGATGCACATCGTGATGGGGAAGACGAAATGTATAGCGCAACTAGGATTGGTATAGTCACCTTTCAGAGGGAGTTGGGCCCCCTCCTAAGGCTCAAGGATGTCATGTTTGTTCTGAGCCTAAAGAAAAATCTCGTCTCTATTGTCGTTTGGATGACCGTGGTTATGATGTGATCTTTAGCAAAGGAAAGGCATTCCTGAGACAGCCACGAGACAAGTGAAGCAGATTGAGGTTCGTGTGAAGAACATGTACAAGCTAGATGTGGAGGATTGTGTTGCATTGAGTATAGAGGCGGAGAATGTGTAAAGCCACGATGTCGGTGAACTTTGGCTAGAAGACTTGGCCATTTGCATCATGGCGTTTTGATGATCATGCAACAGATAACCACAGGCCTCCCTAAAGAAGCACTTGAGCAGCAGGATGTACTTTGGGAAAGTACACAAAATCCACATTCCATGATTGGGACAACAAAGCACATTAATTCCTAGAAAGGATCCACTCTGATGTCTGTGGACCTTTCTCGACAACCTCCACTACCAGGCACAAATAATGTCATTTTTATTGATGACTTCTCAAGGAAGTGTTGGATCTTCTTCATGCAAAAGAAGGATAGGACATTCTCCAAGTTCGTAGAGGTTGACAAAGAAACGGGAAAGAGGCTCTCAGGAGCGATAATGGAGGTGAGTACGTGTCGAATGAATTTAAATTTTTTTGGTCAAAAGAAGGCATTCGACAAGAGTTGACAACACCCCACAACCCACAGCAGAATGGGGTGGCTGAGAGAAAGAACTGTAGCATTGTGGGAGTAGCGAGGGCAATGTTGCATGATCAACGCCTACCTCTACATTTATGGGTCAAGGCATGCAACACAATAGTCTATTTGCAGAAATGGAGTCCTCATCGGATTCTAGCATGATTACAGCGGAGGAGGCTTTCTCGGGAAGAAAGTCGGATGTGTCACACTTCAGGATTTTTGGAGCCTCTATTTACTGCCATGTCTCCAAAGAATCAAGGAAGAAGCTAGAGTCGAAAATAGAATTGGGGGTATTTGTGGGTCACACAGAAACTCTCCACAACTACCATGTGTACTTTCCATCTTTCAGAATGACAGTTGTGCGAAGGGATGTAAAATTTGATGAAGACAGAGCCATGCAATGCTCTCTTCAGAGGGAGCTTCAAATCCCACTAGAAGAGGATCTTTTAGCTCCAAAGGAGGAGCCTCAAGAAGTTGTGGAGCAGCCACAAGTTGAGGAGTAGAGAGTGGAGACACCCACTCAAGCAAAACCATCCAAAGAAGGCAGGAAAAGGACCAAGGTGTGAAAATTCCGAAACTTGGAATTTTACTGCAGCAAGTGATAATATTTCTTCTATTTGTTAAATTAATTAAACAAACTATTTGCAATTTCCTACGACAAATATTGAAACATATACACTACAGCCTTCACAAAACAAATACTATGGAAAATAAATGATGGAAAATTAAAGAAATTATAGCACACACATAAAGATATTGACATAGTTATTTTTGGACAATTGTCCCCGGAAAAACCCAATGCGGGAAAACCGGTGCAGCAGATGAGGGTTTCTTTATTAATTCTTCAGCAATAATTCAAGTACAAGAATTCAAATAGCAAAATAGAGGAAAAATACTGAGAGAAATTTAGTAACAAATTTCTCACTCTCTACAGCGACTCCCTGACCCCGAGATGGACCCTCTACCCATACGTTGTGTCTCTGCATCACCGTCTGTGCAATGCTCTAGTGGACTGCGTCTCTCCTCACGTTGTCTCTTCCTGGATTTGTCCTACACTTCCCATACCGTTGTTGATACCCTCTCTCTCTCCCCTGCAACTCATCCTCTAGCTCTATCTACTCTGCTGAACTTCAGCCACTGAGAAAATCGATTTGCCTAGGCAACTTAGTAATTGCACTGGTGTGTTCTCCATCTACCCATCGACGACTTCTTATAATCTTTTGTTGGAGCACCAACGCCAAGGTTAAAATGTAATCAATGGCACAAATTATTTCCCTGTTGATCCGTATGAGTTTCTAGAACATTCACGCCATGACTTAATTAATTCCCTTTAATTAATCATATTTCCTAAGTTTAGACTTAAGAAACATTAAGAAACGATTAATTATTTTAATTAAGTCGTCTCTATGTGGAATTTCCAGAAACGATTTATGGGTTTTGGAGATCTCATATATTCTAGCCTCTCCACAGAATTTTGTGGCTAGAACATATCCGATGCTACAAAAGCTAACACTCCCTCTTAGCGAGGAATATGTTCTAGCGCTGCAACCCACTGAAGCAACACCCTGTCTCTGCATCATCTCCTGTCACGATGTTGATGTCTAGTTGTTTTTGCCCATCAACTATTGTGCAACTCTGATAACTGTTGAATTTGTGTTCTTGTCGACGTTGCCATACTGCTGCCAACACTGCAGTGCAACTCCCTCTCATCTACTGCTACTGCAACTGAGAATCCATTTGTTTCTACTACTGAAACAGGTTCTCCACCATACCCATCTATTCCCTGAACTAGATGAACTTAGCTCTCCCTAGAGCTTTCGTGAGTATGCCTACTAACTGATCTCCTATGGGAACATACTACAGCGGATTGCCCCACCCTGAACGCAGTCTCTAATGAAATGACATATGATATCAATGTGCTTCGACCTATCATGAAATACTGGATGCTTAGAGAGTTTTATGCAACCCTGATTATCTCAGTAAACATTGGTCGCTCCCATCCTTTTCCTGAACAGACTGACGAGCAGCTTCCTAAGCCATATAGCTTTGCATGTTGCTGTGCTGGTTGCCATATATTCAACTTCTGTTGAGCTCAGTGCCACTGACTTTTGCTTCCTGCTGCATCAAGAGACCATCCCTGATCCAACATTGAAGCAATACTCGGAGGTACTTTTCCTGACCACTGAACTACCTACCCAATCTGCATCTGTGAATCCGCATAATCTGACATCATCCCCTCGAGTATATTTCAACCCATATCTGATTGTTCCACGCACAGATCTAAGAATGTGCCTAGTTGTTGCTCAATGTACCCTTTTCGTTTCTACCATGAACTGACTAAGGGTATTGACAGTGAAACAAATGTTGGCCTATTATTCACCGATACATGAGTGACTCAATGAGCTATTTGTACAAGGTGGGGTCAACTTCCTTGTCCCCTCATGCATCTATCTTCTTCCAATTGGTGATCATGGGCATCGTTATGGGTCGACAATCTTGCATTCTAAATCTCTTCAGAATATTTGTAGCATATCTCCCTTACCCAAGGAAGATCTCCCCGTACTTCTGTCATACCTCCAATCCTAGAAAATAGTGCATCAACCCCATATCCTTCATGTCGAATTCTGCTTCAAGGTTCCTTTTGCAGTCCTTTATGAGCCTTGATGATCCTGTAAAAAATAGTTCATCTACATACAAAACCAGAATGAGAGGCTCATTCTCCACGATCGAATAATAGAGATTGGGATCTGAATCACTTGATGAATCCCAACTACTGCAAATAACTGTCAATCCGACCATACCATGCCTTGGGTGTTTGTTTGAGCCCGTATAGGGATTTATTCAACTTGCATACATGAGTGTGCTTCTCATGAGTTTAGAAGCCTTCAAGCTGCTCTATATACACCTCTTCTTCTGTCACCCCATTCAAGAATGTTGTCTTGACGTCCGTCTGGTGAAACTCCCATCCCATTTGCACTGCTAGGGATATAACAGATCTGATAGAGGTATATCTGGAAACTAGGGTGAAGGTCTCCTCATAGTCTATCACTTCCTTTTGTGCATACCCTTTCGCCACGAATCTAGCCTTGTACTTCTCTATGCTGCCATCTGCAGCGTACTTGATCTTGTAGCTCTATCTAGAACCTACAACTGATCTGTCTTCTGGTCTAGGCACTACCTGCCAAACATCATTTGTCATGATAGAACTGTATTCTTCTACCATGCATCCACCCACACCTGATGTTGTGTGGCTTCCTGAAAGATGGAGGGTTTTGTAACCTAAGTTACCAAAGCTTGATATCTGTCAGGCTGCCTACGATGTCTCTTGTCTGTCCTAAGAGCTCCGACAAACTCCTCTACGTCCCTCAAGGTCTGCCACACTTCCCTACTAGCTCTACCACTGGTGGTGGGAGGTTCAATCAATTCCTCCACCTCTTCCTGCTACTCCGTCTGCTGAGAACTCCCTGGATCTCCTACCCCTGAAGAGATACTAGTCTAGTAACCATACTCAATCCTTGTGACTCTCTTCCTACTTGTCCTACTTGTTGTCCCTGTTGCTGGACTAATGGAACTTATGTTGACTAATCACCTGCAGAGATTTCTTGAGATCTTTTGAAAGCTCTATCTCCATGAACTTTACATCTCGCCCCACTACAGTCTTCCTGCTGCTAGGAATGTAGATCTTGTATGCCTTTGAGATCTCGCTATACCCTACAAGAAACCCTTTCTCTGCAGTCTGATCCAATTTACTGTGCTTTTTATCTTGTATGTGGCAGTAATCCGCACACACGAATATCCTCAAATGACTTACCTCAGGCTTCTTTTCTATGAAGACCCCCACTGTGGTTTTCTTCCCCAATTCTCTATGGGGTGTTCTGTTTTGAATGTACACCGTTGTGTTGCATGCCCTTGCCCATAAAAATCTAGGCAAATCCTGGTCACACAACATAGCCTTTGCATCCCCAACTATTGTTTTGTTCTTTTTCTCCGTTACTCCATTCTGTTGAGGATTATATGGAGTTGCCCATTCTCTTTTGATGCCTTCCTTTGCGCAGAAGTCTGTGAAGTCTCTATCTCTGTATTCTCCACCATTATCTTAACGTAGCACCTTGATCTTTTTCCCTGTCGCGTTCTCTAAGAGAGCCTTGAACTCTCTGAACCGATCAAAGACCTCATATTTGGTCTTTAAGAAATAGATCCAGGTCTTCCTATAATGATCATCAATAAAGATGACGAAATATTTGCCACCACTAAGAGCTCTAGTGGACATAGGGTCGCAAATATCTGAGTGTATTAATTGCAAGAAGCCATTTTCTCTATTGTCACTTCTAGGAAATGTTGCCTTTGCGTAATTCCCAAGTGCGCATCCTCTACACACATCACCGTGCTCTGTGCTGAGAACTGGAACTCCCGTTATAGATTCTCTGAGCATCCCAAGTGCTCCATGGTGTAAATGTCGCATCCTCCTGTGCCATAGTTTGTTCAATTCCTTCCCACTGCTATTATCATTGCCTATCAGTGTCATTGGTGAATCGAACTGCAACCTGTATAACCTGTTGCTCCGAGCTCCAATCTGTCTCACCTTCTTCCAGCTAGAGTTTTTGACATACGCTTTCTTCCCTACGAAGTGTACATTGTACCCCTTATCCTGTAACTAGGACACTGAAATTAGGTTCATACCTAATCCTAACACATGCAATACATTAGTAGCACTGGTGTTGGTTCCTGTTTTTGTCTAAAATTCTATGGTGCCTCTCCCTACCGAAGTACATTTAATTTTGTTGCCCATAGTGATCTAAAAGTCCATCTGCTCCTCCTAATAACTAGAGAAATATTCTCTAACTCCTATCATATGAGTTGAGGCTCCACTATCAGTATACAAGACACCAGATGATGTCGAACCTAGCAAGCATGCAAACTCATCCTCCAACTTAAAAGATATTTCTGAGGCTTCCTGATTGTTGATTCTATCCATGATTTTCTGTGCTATTTCTAACGCTTCCTTCCTAACGCTGATTTTGCTACTGCGAAATACTGCGTCCCAGCTGGAGATCTACTCTGCAAAAAATATTGTTGGTCCCTCTGCCTCTGGAAATCCTTGATCTAGAAAATCTAATCTCTTCGTCGACTCTCTCAGAGAAATAGACTTTTCCTCAAACACTGACCCTTCTAGCAAAAGGGGACTGCGCAACCTTTGGGGTTTCGAGTAGTTGCTTACGCAGTGCTATGAAGCTCCTTCTCCTTCTCTGCAATTGAGCTCTCCTGCTTCTGTCTGTGCTATGTTATCATGTGAAACTTTTGAAACTCGGAATTCTACTGCAGCAACTGATAATATTTCTTCTATTTGTTAAATTAATTAAACAAACTATTTGCAGTTTCCTATGGCAAATATTGAAACATATACACTACACCTTCACAAAACAAATATTTCGGAAAATAAATGTTGGAAAATTAGAGAAATTATAGCACACATGTAAAGATATTGACACAATTATTTTAGGACATTGTCCCCCAAAAAAACCTATGCGGAAAAATCAGTGCAACAGATGAGGGTTTCTTTATTAATTCTTCAGCAGTAATTCAAGTACAAGAATTCAAATAGCAGAAAAGAGGAAAAATACTGAGAGAAATTTAATAACAAATTTCTCACTCTCCACAGCAACTCCCTGACCCTGAGATGGACCCTCTGCCCATACATTGGTGTCTTTGCATCACCCTCTACGTAGTGCTCTAGTGGACGCGTCTCTCCTCACGTTGTCTCTTCCTGAATTCGTCCTGCATTTCCCAGACCACTGTTGATACCCTCTCTCTCTCCCCAGCAACTCACCCTATGGCTCTATCTCCTCTGCTGAACTTCATCCACTAAGAAAATCGATCTACCTGGGCAACTCAGTAACTGCACTGGTGCGTTCTCCATCTACCCATCGACTTCTTCTTATAATCTTCTGTTGGAGCACCAACGGCCAAGATTAAAACATAATCGATGGCCCAAATTATATCCCTATTGATCTATGTGAGTTTCTAGAACATTCACACCATGACTTAATTAAGTCCCTTTAATTAATCATATTTCCTAAGTTTAGACTTAGGAAACATTAAAAAACTATTAATTATTTTAATTAAGTCGTCTCTAGGTGGAATTTCTAGAAACGATTTATGGGTTTTGGAGATCTTATGTATTCTAGCCTCTCCACAAAATTTCGTAGCCATAATATATCTGATGCTACAAAAACTAACAAAGGGAAGTTGAGAGACTTGTGTAGGATGCGAGGGAGAATGTGGGTGCTCCTTCAAATCAACGCAGGCAAAGAAGGTCACCATATCGGTACACTGGCTACATGGCTCTAATCACTGAGTTTGTAGAGACTGAGCCATCCTCTTTCGAGGAAGCAGTAGAGCAACTTCTATGGGTTGATACAATGGTGGAGGAATACGAATCCATTGTAAAGAACAGTATTTGGGAAGTGGTCCCAAGACCAGCAAGTAAATCAGTCGTGGGTTCGAGATGGCTCTTCAAAGTAAATCATGCAGTAGACGGAAGCATAGAAAAGTACAAGGCCATATTTGTGACCAAGGGGTACTCTCAAGTTGAGGGGATTGACTATGAGGATACCTTTGCTCTTGTAGCAAGGTACTCATCCATTAGATCAATTCTTGCTCTGGTTGCACAGATGGGGTGGAAGATCCACTGGATGGATGTAAAAACAACATTCCTCAATGGAGTTATTGACAAGAAGGTGTATATTGAGCAACAAGAAGGCTTCAACACTTTTGATCGGGATTCGCATGTGTGTAGACTCAAGTGAGTGTTGTTCGGTCTCAAGCAAGCACCCCGTGCGTGGTACAATGGGATTGATAGCTATCTCATTGGTTTGGGCTTCACCAAAAGTGAAGTGGATGCAAACCTCTATCATATCTTGGTAGAAGGTAAATTTTTTATTAAAATCTTATATGTTGAAGACTTGATTTTAACTGGTGATGAGCAACTAATCAGATCTTGCAAGGAGGACCTTGCAAGAGAGTTTGAAATGAAGGAAATGGGTCTCATGCACTACTTCCTTGGATTGGAAGTATGGCAAGGTGATGGGGAATTGTTTCTCTTAGTGCAAGTATGCCAACGAGATACTTCAGAAGTTCTGCATGGACAATTGCAAACCCATGGAAACACCTCTAGCAAACAACTAGAGGAAAGAGGATGCCACTTCAGGTGAGAAAATGGATGCTACTGTTTAGCGATAGTTGGTGGGTTCACTAATGTATCTTGTGAACACGCGACCAGATATGTGCTATGTAGTCAACCAGTTGAGCCAAGCTATGGTTAGGCCAACCAAGTTATTTTGGAGGGTAGCTAAGCATGTTCTATGGTACCGCAGAGGCACTACCCGGTTTGGACTATGGTATAGATAGACAGACAGAGTGAGGTTGTGTGGCTTCACAGATGCAGATTGGGCAAGGAGTCCATTAGACCGAAAGAGTACATCAGGTAGAATTTTCAGTGTTGGGTTCGCAATGGTTTCTTGGTACAGAAGAAAGCAAAGATCTGTGGCACTCAACTCAGTAGAAGCGGAATACATGGTTTCCAGTTGTTGTCGCACAAAGTGTCTAGGCACCGCGACAACGCTCAGAGTAAGGGATGTCACTCTCGATCCTTACTCACTCCGTTTAGACTCTCTCCTAGGCAAGTCAAGGGAGGTAGTCCCTAAAGTAAATGGATGAAGATAGCCTGTGAAAACAAGCCCTAGGAGATTTTAATGATGGACAACTTGATGAAAGTAAACGAAACTCGATGAACTTAGATGAAAAGATTAAATGCTAATGTAAACAAGACACGACCATAAGATAGAAACAATTATAGACCAGTGTCTTTATGCTAAACTAACCCTAGATAAAGTAAAACAAGTTATCCAGAACACTTTACAAATATGTGACGAACAATGACAATCATGAATAATTGATATAAATGCCCAAAATATTCCAGATTTAAGATGATTATTGTTAATGACCAAGATCTAGAATTAATTAATTTTCTCCAACGGTCAATATAACTTAAAACATTTATCGTATTTTGACCATAAGAAAATCATAAAAATGCATTTAATAACACTAAGGCACTTCAAATTTAAATCTTAATTGGTCCTTAGGCAATAATTAAAGGAGTAAAACAAATCAATGGGTTAAAAAAAATCGAATTTTTTAATGGCCATAGGCCACATTAAAAATTTTAATATTTAAGCAAAACCCCCTTAATTTATTCCATTTTAAATCCTTAGTCACAAATTTAAAATTTTTAGGATTTTTTTTATTGTTTAGGATTTTTACATTTTTTCAAGAAAAATGTTATGAATTTTAAATATATATTTTTTTAAGATTTTTAAATGTTTAGGATTTTAAAAGTTTTTAAATTTTTTATATTTTTAAATTTTTAAAATTTTTTAAATATTTTTAAATGTTTATTTTTTTTTACTTTAAATAAAAATGAAATGAAAACTAAAAAAAATAGAAACAAAATCGATTTTTTTTTTTGAAACTTAATGAATCCTAACTTAAGTTTAATTTAATAAAACTGAAAACATATATACATAAGCTAACCCTAATTCTAAAATACAAATGAAATAAGCGAAATAACTATGCATAAACGAAAATATCGAAGTTTTTTTTTGTGACTGCAGGTTTGCGTGAGGAGTAGAGGGCCATACGAAGGCGCAGGGAGATTTGTGCAGGTGAAAAGGATCGAAGGCTTGTGCAGAAGCTTGGACGCAGGCAGGGATGGACGACAGAGAGAAGATCTACTTGACGGGCAACAGATAGAATGCAAGGGAAAGTCGAGAGGGAGGGAAGCAGCGAGGATATGAGAGAGAAAAAAACGCAGGTTTGGAGCAGGGATGAGTGTTATGCGAGTTTGTGATGGAGAGGAGTAATATGCAGGTTTAGCAACGAAGAACACGCAAGAAATAGGGTTTAGGCAGCTGCAAACAACGTGGAAAAACTGCGAAAAGATAGAAGAGGGAGGATGCAGATCGGAAGAGGGTGTAGGTAGGTATGAGGGCCGAGGGTTTGAAGGCAAATGAGTAGCGTGTAGGGAGGCCTGCGATGGAAGGGTTGTTTGATATGCAAAAGAATGGCGTAGCAAACAGCCAAGAGCTAAAGCAGACAAGAGTTCTATGGCTGAGAGGGTTTTAGAAAAAATATCGAATTTGCACAATGAAACCCAAAAACCAGGGAACAAATCCCAGAAACCCTTTGAAATCTTTCTGGAAATTTTAATTAAAATTTTGAATTCACCTGCTAAGAAATTCCCAAATCTTATAAAAAATTTCAGATTTGAAGCTCTTAAAACCCTTAGACTGTAAAATTAATTGAATAATCTCCCTGCAGAATTATGTTGATGAACCTCAGAGATCCAGATCTTACCCTCCAGGGCCTAGATCTGTACTCTACACATTTTTCCTTTTCAGATCTGTAGCTGCAGGACAACAATAAAATGCCCAAACGATATAGACAGTGACCCAAAATACTAAAACCCAGAAAACCCAAGTCAGAAAACTGAAGAAAATTACAGATCTATGTACATAAATGGCAGATCTATCAGATCGAGGGAGTGTGAGTCCAACTCCGCTCCCAGATCTGATGATCTGAGGCTCTCAACGGCCAGATCTAACGATTTAGCATAGAAAAATTTTAATATTTTGAATTTTAAAAGAGGTACTGAGCTCAAAACTCTTCATGGATCACCCATAAAAAATATCTTATGATAAGCCCAAGATCAAATTCAAGCTGGGCTCTTCAGAAAATACAGATTGGGAGTTGGCTGGTTCAATCGAGAACTTCCCCGAACGCCCGATGATCTAATAACCAAGGATTTCCTGCAAAACTCAATTTAACCAACATAGAGCGAGAAAACGATAATAAAATTCAGATAAATAGAGATATCTGCTATTATATTCAAAACTTAAATTATCATTCAAACCCCAACGACTGAGCAACATACTTGTACTAAAATCGCTCTTCAAAAAGCTATCATCAATGGCTAAAAAGAAATCTATGCATGAAAATGACACATCTTACAATATTTCCATGAGGAGTAACACCAACAAAAATTAACCCCAAAGTCTTTCTTTATTACTCATAAAAAGATTGCAAGAGAGCTTTTCGCTTAGTACACGACGAGAGATCAGATGAACTGACTGATAAAGGGCCTCCTATTTAAAGATAAATCCTGCAACAGCTAGTTCGATTGATCCTCATCAAAGCAAACTCGACCATTGATGAGGATTAAAATTTCTTTTAATCTCATCCGTTGGAATATTAAATTATTGAGGAAATTCAAAATTTTCAATTAAATGCATTTTAATTAATTCAAAAATTAAATTTTTTATTAATTTCCTCAAAATTTTGACTTTGACTTCCCAGGGACCAAAATCTTAAAATTTAGCAAAATAATTAATTTACCTTAGTCCTTGGACCTCTTAAACTTCAATTTTTTAATGACCAACGAATTTTGTCTTTGAAGAATTTAAATTCACCTAGGACCTAGAATTAATCAAATTTTTGAATTAGGATTTTAATTAATTTTTTGGCCAGAAAATTTAAATAACCTATGAGGGGATAAATTATTTTTCCAACCCTCAAAACACTTTACATCATAATTTTCATATCTTTTACATCATAAGGGGGAAACCCCATCTGAAAAAGACCCTCACAGACTACCCATTTCTGCGACACAAATGTAATTCAGCAGACCAAGCAATTTGTAATAAAATAATCTAACCAAATAGTTAGGATTGTTCCAAATCACTTTTACATAGACTCGATCTATAACACTAGGACTCGCCTAAGATCCCAGTGACAAAATCCATTCCGGCTTTGGGGAAAGGTTGAAGGTAAACTTTGCCGACCATCCAAGAATGAATCGGTGAGACAAAAAACCTCCCGGAATGTAGATCGTCACCAGAAAAGTAGGTTTATCTAGGTAATTACATACACGACATAGATCTGCTGAGATTATTTACATTATACACATGCAGAATGGGTTTACATCATAACATGATCCTCAGGTTGATGATGATAGCTGGATGGCAGGAACACATCGATTAGGCACTATCCCTTTTGCGAACAAAGGGGGTGTACTGCTATGGGTCGTTGACACGTAGTGGTCAACACCAGCCAAACAACATGTGAGGTGATTTAGATGAGAATCCAACCCACAATGGTATGCCTAACATCCTCGTCAAGGAATCTCCCTGCTAGTAGCAGCCCCTCAGTCTGCAATGCAACCTTGCACATTACTACATATAACGATGTATCCTCGTGTCCCCTAGCATACAACTGCACCTTGTCGCACATCTTTGTGTATCGCCAAACCCTGCTACATGCTATTGTATCACCCTAGATTAGCTAGTATCCCTCCTATATCGATGTTTCTATCACTCTATGAGAAAATGTACTGTGATGTGAAACACTCCTCCTACACCACGGTGTAGCCCTACACACTACTGCGTAAAACTGCACATCTTCATGCTCCTCTGCATATTGCTGCACACCGCTGCATACCCCTATACACCCCTGGATATCAGGGTCTAAGACTGAGTCCACAGGCATCATCCTGCATCCTGTTAGGGTCGCCATCTCCACTACCCTACCTCCATAACATTGGATGAGTGGTCCTCCCCTCCAAAACCTCTCGAAGAGATCAGACTTGAAAACCTCCCTAAATGCCAAAGGTGGTGTCACTAAGGTGTTGCTGCGACCTCTGCGCCCCACATATCCACAAAAAATCCTCATCCCCATACAACATTTTGTCTGGTGGCTTGGCGATGCCACCTCCTCCAATCAGCCCCAGCCGAAGCATGTAGATCCTCCTACGACCCCATGTACAACCAACCTTCCATGACAACTCACGGGTCTATCCACTATCCTATCAATCAATCCTGTCACTAGTGCTACTCCGGCATCTGATGGAGACCTGAAAGCGCGATCACAATCAGTCTCTAAATCCACCACCCCACTAACACCATCAATAACTAAGTCCATCATGTGACGGGGAATCCCACCCGGATCCCAACAACAGTTTGGCCCTCTAGCCCCTCTGGTAATCCAAGACCTCCACCGAACTATGGCCATGGATGTATCCAACCTCATAGCCTGATCCATTGGGTACCAGCTCAGTATCTCTCGCCATCCAATCCCAAAGGAGGGATTGAATGTACAAGCTCCTATGTATGGGACAAGCCCTCCATGTTGATGTTGTGCCATACTCAGCTCAAGTCGCTCGCTCCTCCTCACCTAGTCATCCCCTATGATCTATCTAGGAAAATATGCTTCCCTTTGTCCAATGCATAAGGGTGAGATAATAACGTTGTAGGACCTGAAAGTGTGACTCTAAAGTGAATTGTGTTGAAATCCCAACATGTGCTCTTTGTGTTACCCCTTGTCAATGTCTAGCCCAAAGGATGGTTGCACATCCTCCTCCATCACGGCCTCAACTTGAGCCTCCAACTACTCCATCAACAACCCATGATATAAAACATCCTCACCGGTCAGCTATAGGTGACTGTCATCTGACAACTCTGTCATAGATCTCGATGCCTCTATACATATTAGCTCCTCATCAATGGTGGAGATGTCTCCCAGCACCTCATCAACCTGTTGTGTGCTGCTATCACCTGAAAACTCAGTCACGATCCTGGATGCCTCATCAATGGATACCTCAACAACGAATGGCACCTCCTCAACAGTGGACATCTCTGTGTCTCCTGGCACCTCGTCAATGTGTGGTCGTATGGGTATATGATCTACTCTTTCCCCCAAGGTGTTAGCCAGAGCTATCAAAGGAATCTCCATCAAGGGTGACTCCTACGTCATGTTGGTTGTATTTACGTGCCCCTCACAGCCCTGTGTGCTCTCAGCCTCATGCTCAACCCATGCCTTGGCCAAGCTCTTAGAAGAGGCATCAAAAGTTGGAAGGAATAGCGGTCCCACCGTGCACTTCAAATTAGTGTCATGCGTATAAGCTCCCTCATTCAGCCCCTTGTTCTTGTTGTTATTCTTGAGTTGGCAGAAATATTTGAAGGTGATGGCCTCTCTAAAATCATCGCCATATGACTGGTACTCCAAAAATGTAGTCTCCCTCGAGCATATGCTCCTGCCCCTGCTGCCCTCCAATACCAGATGCTAGAAATGTAGGGATAGTCAACTTGGGTGGTGCACTATAGATGTGGGGCGCGTTGTGTTGGTTTGTGGCCTAGTGGTTCAAGTGTCCCTGATGGTGTGAGGTCCCTGAACCCTCTCCCAAATGGGTGTCTCCCTAGCTGCCCTTACCCCTGTTATTATTGTTGTTCTGTTGTCTCAACTCATCAATACCCTTGGCCAAATCATTGATAGCCTTCAAGAGGCTATGGGAAAAGGCCACCTCTCTCCTATCTCAACCTCCTGCTCAAGGGCTTCTGGGTCAGGGGTAATTTGTAGCTCTCTTTCCTTTCTTTTGTATCTTTGTCTCTTGTAAGTGATATTTTTGCCTGTCCTTTGGTGTCATAGAATGAAGGGTTTCCCACAGGTTGAACCAAGATTATTTCTTTGATAAAATTGTAATATTCCAAATTGAAATTTACAACTAATAATAGACACATGAGCTAGGCTATAGCAAATAAAATCACAAATACGCATGCACCATTAAAAACCCCAAGAAACTGGGCAAATAAGCTAAGCCATTTTATTAATTCATATGGGTAAATCAAGTACAATAGGATGAGAACCGTAGAACCTAGGCTTGCTACTGCAAGCACGCCAAACCCAAGTGGAAGGATGTAGTCTCAAATGCTGGAAATCGCTCTGACTGATAGCTCGCACGACCCTGTAAACTACTACTGATGTGGAAGTGGAACCGATGATTTGGACCTCCAAACTGCTCAAAAAATTCCGGGAAATTAACTAGATCCTCCTCACAAGGAGCCCAAAATAACCCAAAAAAATATCATGGACCCAAGTGGTGGAAATGATCTTAGGGTAAACTACACCCTTCTCCGACAATTTATGTTGTTGTCTGCTAACTGAAACCCTAATTTCTGCTGGAAATATTGTTCTAAAAATTCTGCGAAGTTAGCCCTAGACTCAACCCACAAAAACCCAAAAAGGGTTTGGGCTAAATCCACCAATCCCCAGTGACCCCCAACAAGTGCAAATCGCCCAGAAAACGCCCCACAATTTGATATTACTAAATTATGCCCAAATCTACCACGGGAAATTTCTCCCAACTCCGACTAATCCTCCACTTACCTCCCATCTCCAACCCTTATCTCTCCACAATTCTTCTCCCTTCTTCCCTTGCGCAGGGTAAGCCAAATCCCCTACGCACTTCCAAATGAAGAAAATTTTGTCCCAAAGATTGGTTACTCTCTATCACTACAAAATCAACACAAAATTCTTGGCTCCAACTAGGAAAATCCTCTTGCAAATAACCCAGACTCCAACTTGTTGTATGCTGGACCACAATGAATAACTCGAATTGCCTCTACTCCCAGGAAATACACAGAGCTGGGAATAGTGTTGTCAATGAAGCTTTATGAAAGCCTAGCAATGGACTCTTTGAATTCCCAACTAGGGAGGCACTCGAAGTCCTTCGAAGATGGGGTGGATTCCCGCCTAGAATTCCTGTGCTAAACAACACTCTACCCTTGCGCTAAACAACTCCAAGAGAAGATGAAGTGTTAAGTGTAATATTCAAAAGATAATTAGCAAACCCCATGCTCCTAGACTCCCTTTTTAATTATTATTTTATTAGTGGGGGCCATTTTCCACTAAGTGGCTTTTGCCTCCTTTTTAATAAAATAATAATTTACCACCAATCTCCAATAAAATAATACTTGCCACCTTTCTCCAAAATAATATTTGCCCCTTTCACTTAATATTACCAAAATTGGGCAAATTTCTCATGCTCAAAAAATTGGGGATATTACATCACACAAACATTGACACACTTGTATTCTTACGAAAACCAACAAGGAAAATTGTTTGCTTGATGTGGTTATTTTATTGATTGTTCTTGAACACTAGGATCTATTACAAAGCAAGTTGTCTCTCTTGAGAAAGCATTCTGCTTCTCACCCAAATTTGAGCTTGATACAATTGATCTTGCCCTTCCTTGATCACTACTTGATCTAGGTTTCTAAACACAATTCTTCCTTTGTTGCCTCCTTGACTTGCTCTACAAAACCTGCACACTTTTGTGCACTAGAAGCTTCATCAATCCTTGCGCAATTGGGCCTATTTCCTTGCACACTAGACCTCCTATTTTCTAGTGCACTAGACCCCTATTTTTGTGCACTTCAGTTCCAATTATTTAGCGCAATTCTTCTATTTCCTTGCGCACTTTTTAGCCATATTTCTTAGGACCCCAACTCCTCACAACTTGCTCACAACCAATTCTCCTAAATTCTAGCACACTTGTGGCTCCTATTTTTCAGGACACAATTCTTGCGCTCCACAATCAAGTCTCTCTCACAAACTCGTGAGCCCTATCTTGTCACAAACAATTGTATAATCCTTGTGCTTTCATCCTTCCTTTATAGGCCCAATCCGAACATGCAAGGAGGCCCAGTTCCAAATTTAGAACTCGAGTTATGATTGCAAGTTAACTAAGAGTGTTACTTGCTCTCCTTCTAATCATCACTAGACTTGTTAACTCGTTCTCTCTCCAATCAACACTGGAGATCTAACTCACTCTTCCTTCAATCAAGAATGAAGACTAACTCATTCCAGCTTCACTGCTAACTACCACCTTGTTTTGTAGTCAAACTGATGAAGAATCCACTTAACTGAAGCTCCAACTCTATGCATGCTAACCTGATGATTATATTCTAGTAAACTAGAAATAACTCATCTTAATTGTTGTCTAACTCATAAGGACAATTCGAGGTCTTCACTAGCTAAGGCACAAGCCAAAATACCTTGCTCGCTACATTTTCAACATGAACAACGCACATTGAATACCATAATATGTCAGAGGATAGTACACTGCCAATCATAGTTCATTTTGTAATTTGTACTATATAATGTGCATTATTCATTTTGGTGATGATGTTGGTGATTGAAATTTGAAACAAAAACTTGATGATATGTTGAATGTTATAATAATCATTGATGATGATGACAATGTTTATGCAAAATTGATGATGATTTGTTTATGTTGAACTCATGATGATGATTATGTATTTTTAAATATAGAATCTAGATTATAAAAGATGGATGGTAAGATGAAATTTTTATTTTGATATATATATATATTATATATATATATATATATATATATGTCGTTTCCTTGTCGTATCATATCCAGATTTTATGAAAAATTGTCGTATCTGTTTCAAACCCCATATCTGTATCCGTTTGTGTATCCATTTCAGTACAACTTAGCTTGAAAACCCAGTAGATCTGTTATGTTACAACAAGAAAGAAAACACAAATATGCAATAGAAAACTCAATAGACCATGAAATATGTGGAATAAAAGCTCAAAACTTGGTATATTGACCCTTGGCTAGTTTTAATGTTATTCCTCACAATTTCAAGGTGTAAAACTGTTGGGTCCCTAGAATACTAGTGATTACCCCATTACTATTGTAATTGTACCCCTTACTAATATTGTTGTGCCCCTATTATCCCCATATTGTTATTACTGTGCCCCATAGAATCCCTCTATTGTTATTTTTGGACTTTATATTATTATTGTTAGGTCGGTTGGGTTATATTGTGACTCCTTAGACTCCTATATATAGAAAGGAGGTTTTGTCATTTGAATCATCCAAGAATTGTTCATT